>PIJE02002901.1:14101-52672 GCA_002895965.2 Coryphaenoides rupestris | reverse complement strand
AACAAACAACCCTTCAGATGCAAAGCCCGGTATGTGGCTCAAGCTCGACAAGTTTTATCACATGCCCGGCCGCCTAGGAACATCCTCACACTGGAAAGTGACATTTATAGCAGGATAGCTCTGTGTGGTCTATTAATATAAAAAATAAAAACACCACGGTCTCAGAGCAGCTCATGCTGATTGAATGTCGTTTTTTTTTTTTTAGTTAAAAAAGATAGATATTCCAACAAGATATCGACGCCTGATTAGCAATGTGGTTAGCAATGTGACATGGGTCTACTCAACCTTCTTGCACATTAAAAGCACAATTCTGGCTGTTGATTTTGTAATTTTTACCTATTGTATTCTTTATAATTACGTCGGCTGTTCGGGCGTTTTGCAGCATAAAGTTTTTAACTAACTGCTTATACTCACGTGTAAATTGTTGAAGTTACAATAAAACATAGCTTGAACTTGATCATTGATAATTTGATTGCACATTGGTCAGTTTTTGTTTACACACTTCTATAATTGTAGAATCATTCTGTAATTGTACAGATATTTGTTTTGTTTTTATTTTAACCCTCTGCTTTGGTACTGTAAACGTTATGTTTCCTGTACAATAAAGCTCTGCTGAATTGAATTGATTTAACTTACAATGCCATCACTGAATGAGTCCTGTGTGTGCCTTTGTTTATTTAAACATGATGGTAGGAATGCTGTTCAAAACAAATCTATGTTTAAAGAAACCCACCCAGCCATCAGCCATCAGAAGGACATCGTGCAGCTCTGACCACCGGCCATGGCTAAAAACACAGATGAAAACGATTAACACTTGGCAACCCTGCAGCAGGTTTTGATCGCGGTACTAGTAGCTATTCTTTGTGTAAACCTTGAGTGCAATGTGCATGCAACGTGGTGTTGTACGTGCGTGCATGTGGCAATCAGCTGCCATCCTCATGTGTGGGGAATGCATTCCTGAATCCTGGATCACACCCGCCCCCTCCCACCGGGAGTCACAAGATGCCTAATATAGCCTCTCTCCACCACGCCTCTTCAATAGGGCTGTGTAGGGGGCGACTGCGCGAGGAAGAGAGACAGATGAGAGAGAGACCAGACAACGAGCGGTTGCCTGACAGCTCGTCGGGGTTTTGGGGGGGGTTTTAGGGAGTGAAGTGGGGCTGTCCCCTACTTGAGCCCGCTGGCATGCACACCACCGTCAAGATCTTCAAGCGCCGGTGTCTCACTCCCCCGCTCACCCCCTCCTCAACACCACACTCCAAAGATAAGCAGGGTCGCCGCCCCTCCTGGCCACCATCATCATCCCAGCCATAGATTTGCATCGTTTCCATGAGCCAGTGGTGGCGGGGGATGCTGATGCAGGTTCGCCGACCGCGTCGTCGTTCGTTCGTTGTTCACGTGCGCGCAGCGCATGGAAACGACGACACATCACGGCATCCCCTAGCAACCCGCGGCACCCTAGCTTATAGGAGCTGGTGGTCCCTGTCAACTGTAATAGAAAAATGTCCTGGGCTCTTCCGAGGGCATAATGTTCCTTGAATAGGTTTTGTCTACACAACCTATTCACACCCTTAGCTTTGCATAACATAAAGGCGACTCCCTCCAGTCATGAAGATAAGCAGCTTCGGTGCGGAGTTGGGTTGAGCTGCTAATATATTCCTACAGGGGAGCAGGATATCATGATGGTTTATGCAACTAGAAGCGTCGTCCTTGTCTTATGCTTGAAACTCTTTGTGTTGTGATCAAGGAATCGGCTCCAGGAATCCCCTGGGGGTGAAAAACATTGTCCTTAAAAGGGACAGAGTTTACTTCAGTTTGGTATCTCACTCTGCTAGAGAGGAGTTCTGGTGAATGCATTCATTAAAAATACTCTTAATTTCTAACAGAGTATTGTGTTTACTTCAGTTTGAGATTCTCATTGCCCTAGTATGCAATTATTGAATTGCACGACACCACTTAACCCAGTTGCCACCCGGCCCTCCCCCCCCCCCCATTAATCGGAGTGAAAGTATGCGTTTACCGTGCGCCATACAGGCACGCCCCCACTCCCACCGTCTCGTTAGGAATCCCCCTGCAGAAGGCTCCAGTGTGGGGGGGGCTGCGGGGGCACAACACACTGACTCATACGTCCTAAACCCGACAGACAGCATCTGCTGACTGACTGACTAACCCGTTTCTTGTTTTTGTTCGAACAGGCCGAAGCTCTTGGAATATTTCAGCGCTCCTCCTCCTCCATATCTCTCTCTCTTCATGCATATTGAGCCGCAGTGCTGGTACGTAACACCGCCACACTGCAGGAACAGCACGAGAGCCGCCCCGCACCTGCCCCGTCCCCATACCTGTGGGTCTGAGGAGCGTGATATCTGTAGCCTGTTTTTTTTCTTTCAATTATGATCTTTCTTATTGACTATTTACCCATATTTGTGTTATATATATGTTTACCATTTTGTGGCATTATTTTTTATTTCTATGTTATTCTCTTGTTTAATTGTTCATGCATCAAAGCACATTACTTTTTTTTGGCAAAAACTAGCCAATAAAGGCTTGTTTCTGATTTCTGATTTTAAACGTGCTTCCCTCTTGTGTTTTGTTTTTATGATGGTGATATTCTCTTTTGTCTTTTGTTTGTTTCTTGTTTTATCTGTTTTTCTGTTTGCAAACTTACTAATCGTAATGACCTGCTGCCTGCACAGTACATTTTGTATTGCACTGTACACTCCTATTTAATTAAATAATGAATAAATATACTTAGTTGGTGGAACATGAAAGAGACAAAACAATACAACACATTTCCCAGAGCCTTGATTGACGACCGTGGGGAGGCTAGCAGGCTCCAGGTGTGATGCATGATGCCTGCCTTCTAAAGGTTAGCTCCTGTATCCCAACGTCCATGGGGCTTGCAACTACACGCTTAGCATGTAGTTGCACCGGACCCCCGCCCCCCCCTCGGCCCTCGTCGACACGGCATCACACACACAGGTGGAGAAGATGAGCAGGGGTGTTGTAAACGGATGGGAGGGACTCAAGTGGGCCACGCACACAATACACTCACACTTAACACGGAGCGCGCACAGCTTCACACACACGCCGCCAAATTTGTAAAGGCCGGGAACAGTAGTATAAAGTAGTTTGTGTTGTGGTGTTTGTGTGTTGCATGTTAGAGTGTGTGTCTGTCTGAGTGTAATGTTGTGTCGGGTCTTGATCTGAAAAGTGTGTGAGTGTGGCACGATAGAGTGGTGTGTGTGTTGTCCTGTCTGAAAGTGTGTGAGTGTGCCTGATAGTGTGTGTGTGTCTGTCTGAACAGTGTGTGAGTGTGCCCGATAGAGTGTGTGTGTGTGTCTGTCTGAAAGTGTGTGAGTGGTGCATGATAGAGTGTCTGTCTGTCTGTCTGTGCACACCTCACCTCCCTCCCTGGCCACCTTGCCGTCCGGACTTCCTGAGCAGGTGTCTCCTGGAGCTGAACAGCGTTTGTTGAGCTCGTCAGCGGGCTGGTCAAGAGGCCTCCCATTGGCCGGGTTGGAAACAGCAGCGGGGGAGGAGGAGCAGGAGTGGGCACGTCCGAGGCTCGCCTCCCCCTCCTCCGGCAAGTAGGGGGTGGCAGGCTTCCCCCAGGGGGTCCGCTATAGGCCCGAACACCCACCCACATAACACCACCAGCCACCACACAGCGGCAGGACGCGGTGAGTGAGGTGGGCTTGGGCGAGTCGGAAGCCTGTTGCCAGCGGCAACAAGGAGGGAGGTGCGCGTCTGAGACAGGAAGTCAACTGTCGGCGGAAAGGGGAAGTGGGAGGGGGGGCGGTAGGGTGGGGGTGGGGCGGCTGCGGCGTGGTGGTGGTGGTGAGGGCGGGAGTTCCAGGGGG
Source organism: Coryphaenoides rupestris (assembly GCA_002895965.2). Classification (NCBI taxonomy): domain Eukaryota; kingdom Metazoa; phylum Chordata; class Actinopteri; order Gadiformes; family Macrouridae; genus Coryphaenoides; species Coryphaenoides rupestris. Next base: position 48,812 of record PIJE02002901.1, on the reverse strand, counting down.
GCGGGGGCGTGGCCGACAATGAGTGTGCCGGTGAGACTGTGGGGAGGAGTGGTTGGTCTCGAACATGGGCAGCTTTCTTCCACCTCCAGCGGCGTCAGCGCGACTCGTCGGACGTCGGCGAGAATGTGACCGGCGAGGGCGGGAACGACCAGCAGTGGCGGCCGGTGGGGGCAGCAGGTTGGGGAAGGGGGCGGGGATCTCACAACCACCGCCACCGCATCTTTCCTGCTGGGCATTCTGGCGGGTGGTGGGAGGCGGCGTCCCGATGCAGTGGCGGTCACCCCACCGCTGCCCGCTTGGCGCTCGCCCCTGGAGGCGGAGCCACCCGAAGCCCACCATGACTCAGTGCCTGCAGTGCCTCGAAACCGCGCGGCCTTGACAGGATGGTGGCGGTGGTGGCCATGGTGGCGGCGCAGTTCGTCGGAGGGGAAGTAGGTCTATCTCCTCGTAGAGGCCTGCCTCCTCCAGCTCGGGGCGTCGTGGGACTCCTGGAGGCTGCGTGCGCGTTGCTGCTGGTGGGCCCGCCACAATCTGGATGTAGACGTCCTCCTCGTCCTGGGTGTGTGTCTCATCAGCGGGCCCCCGCCCAGACCCCGGGGCGCATCCACCGAGGCGGCCCTCTCGGTGGATGCCCCCGGGCCCCTTCTAGGCCCGGGGCCCGGGAGGACAGCAGGGCCAGCCTTGAGCTCTGGCGGCGCGGTGGAGGGCGCAGGGACTGGAGGCCGCTGGCGGCTCCTCGTAGGAGCCCGACAACTTCGTATTGGGGCTTGCGCTTGGGCTTGGGCGGGGGGCACCTTCCTCATGGCCGCGTAGTCGCGCTGTGGGGGCGGGCCTTTGCAACAGCGCTGGGAGGGGAGAGAGAGTTATTTTTGATTTAGTTTTTTTCGTACGACCGTAAGTCCACTGAACACGTTACAGTTGAATTAGATTCACAAAGATGTTGCATCGCTCCTTATCCTTCAGGGTTGATTAGGAATAAAGTAATGTAAGGAAGTAGAGATGATGCAGAGAGAGAGGAAGAGAAGAGAGGGAGAGAGAAAGTGAGGGAGAGAAAGTGGGGGGAGAGAGGAGGGAGAAAGATAAAAAGAGAAGAAGAGACGGGAAGGAGAGGGGGGTACAAGAAGGAGAGAGAGGGTAGAGGGGGAGAGAGAGAGAGAGAGAGACGTTTCAGACACCGGAGAGAGAGGTTCTGAACTTTGTTGTAAAACCAAAATTAAGTTCCTTCAAGTAGAAATATGACTGCATATTTCTACATGGACTAAAAAGGATTAACCAACTTTAACATATTCTCACCAACAATCCACATCAGAAGTTAAAAACTTTTGACACATTTACCTAGTAAACGGATCCTCTGAAAAGGACTCACGAAAGGGAACGAACTCAAGGATTGTTTCTCCACTGGGAAAGGGAAACTCAACCTGGCATAAAAGTCAATAACAAAAAATCGATCCTGAATGAGCACTGCTGGTCAGAAGTAAGGTAACCCAAAACTAAAACTAATCAACACTGTCCTCAAATATAACTTATATACAACTTGGTATAACAGCTTGGACAACCAAGTCTACTCGGACAAAATAGACCTGGTTGGTCCACAACCCTGAGGTGTGAAAGGGGTACTTTGCCTTAACAATGGAAGGCAGAGCTTCCACGCCCCGGCCCTCCACAAATGCCTAATGCTTGTATTTACATTTACATTTAGGGCATTTGGCAGACCGCTTTTATCCAAAGCAACTGTACAAAGAGTACATTTGTTGAAGGAGAGGCAGCAATATATACTGTGGTACCTGAAGATAAGAATAGAGCTGTTGAGATTCCTATTTTACGAGACGCAAATAGAACGAGTTTCATAATTGCCAATTGCCTGGCATAAGTAGCTTGGGCAGGCGTGCAATTAAGCATCGATACAACATCTGAAGAATGAACAACAATGCTAAGTGCATTTAATAAGTGTTTTAAGACATATTAAACACGGCAGGTTAGTGCGGGGGGGGTTAATGTAGAGTTCAGGTGAACTCTGAACAGGTGGGTCTTGAGTCTGCTTGCGGAAGCTGGCGAGCAACTCGGCTGTTCTGACATGAGCCCGGGAGCTCATTCACCCTTCGAGGCTCTCTGTGCGACTTGTAGCGGCAGAACCGTGAAGAGTTGGGACTTGGAAGAGCGATGTTTGGCTGTTTTTTAGTGAAGGCGGTACCAGTCGTTTTGGCAGAAGTTTGCCGAGCGGAGTGCTCGGGTGGGGCGTAGGGTCGGATAATTTTTGGTTAGTAGGTAGGGGCGGTTTCGTTGACAGCCATGAAGTGCAGTACAGTGTCCTTGAATCGAATGCTGAGCGTTACCGGAGCCGTGGAGTTGCGGAAGAGGGGGGGTTACATGGCAGAATTTAGGTAGGTTGAACACGAGGCGTGCTGCTGTCGTTTCCCTGGATGGCGTTGTAAGGGCTTGATTGTTGAGGCGGGGAGTCCAGCCAGGAGCAGAGTTGGCAGGTAGTCGAGACGAGTGATAAACGAGCGCTTGGACCAGGATCTGCGCTGCTTCACGTGTGAGGAAAGGGCCGGATCTTGCGGATGTTGTAGAAGCAATTCTACAAAGATCGGGCCACAGAGGTAATGTTTTGGCGTTGCAGGACAGCTGGTCATCCAATACCACGGGTCCAAGGTTCCTTGCCGTGGGTGCAGGGGAGACTTCGATGTCCTCGATCGGGTGACAAGTAGGGTCCATCTGAGGGCAAGTCTTTACCCGGTCATGAAGAGAAGCTCAGTCTTGTCGAGGTTGAAGCTTCAGGTGGTTGGCGGTTCGGTCCATCTGCTGATGTCGCCAGGCCATTTTGAAGATGCGTGTTTGCGATGTGGGTGTCTGAGGGGGGGAAGGAGAGAAACAGTTGGGTGTCATCAGCATAGCAGTGGTAGGCGAAGCCGTGGATGTGATTACATGAGCCGAGAGATCTAAGTAATAAATGAAAACAGAAAGGGGTCCCAGTACTGAGCCTTGGGGTAGCTCCGGTGTCAGGGTGGCAGGGTCTGGACAGGGAGCCCATTCCATGTGACCTGATAAGTGCGAATCTGTCAGGTAGGAGATGTGAACCGGATAACGCAGTTCCAGTGATGCCAATGCTTCTGCCAGGGTGGAGAGGAGAATCTGGTGGTTCACTGTGTCGAAAGCGGCGGACAGGTCAAGGAGGATGAGCACGGATGAGAGGGAAGAGCTTCTGGCGTCGCGAAGGGACTCTGATACTGCAAGCAGGGCCCGTCTCCGTGGAGTGCGCCGCTTTTGAAGCCTGACTGATGAGGGTCGAGCAGGTTGTTCTCGGAGAGATAGGATGATAGTTGGGTGGAGACAGCACGTTCTATGGTTTTGGAGAGGAATGATAGGAGAGACACAGGTCTGTAGTGTCGGATGTCGGTGGTGTCCAGGGTGGGTTTCTTAAGGAGTGGCTTGATTCTGGCGGTCTTGAAGGCAGTCGGAAACAGGCCTGAAGTGAGGGAGGTGTTAGTTAGGGTGGTGAGGAAGGGAAGGATGTCGCCCGAGATGTCTTGGAGAAGAGAGGATGGGATTGGGTCAAGGGGGCAGGTGGTGGCATGGTTGGATGTCACAAGCCTGTTGACTTCTTCAGAGGAGAGGGGGTTAAAGCAGGTAAGGCTGGTAGGGGTGGGTGAAGGGGGAGTGAGGGAAGAAGCAGGGGTGAAAGAGGAGGTAATGTCCTTCACCTTCTTTGTAAAGTAGGTGGCAAAGTCATCAGCCGAGAGGGAGGAGGGAGGAGGAGGGGAGGGAGGGTTGAGGAGGGAGGAGAACATGGAAAAAAGTTTCCTGGGGTTGGAGGCGGAAGAGTTGATCTTTGTAAGATAGAAGGCAGATTTGGCTGCTGACACAGTAGAGGTGAAACATGAGAGGAGGTGGAGGTAGTGAGAGAGATCATCAGCAGAGTCAGATTTTCTCCATTTTCTCTCAGCTGCCTGCAACTCTGTTCGATGAGCCCGCAGAGTTTCGGACAGCCATGGAGGTGGAGGAGAGGCTCGTGCTGGTCTGGAGATAAGTGGACAGAGTGAGTCGAAGGAGGAGGAGAGAGAAGAAGTCAGAGTGGAGGACGCTTCCTCTACTGACAAGAGGGAGAATTGTTGGGGGGAGGTAGTGAGGAGAGGACAGTTGCAGAGAGAGTAGAGGGAGAGAGAGTTTTCAGGTTCCTACGGGAGGTGACGATGTGAGGCGTAGTAGGTAGGGAGGTGGGAGATTTTAGGGGGAGGGAGAAAGCAACAAAATGGTGATCAGACACAGGGAGGGGGGTAACAGAGAGTGCCGAAGTGGCGCAGGACCTTGTGAAGACAAGGTCAAGTTGGTTCCCGGCTCTGTGGGTGGAAGGAGAAGGAGTGAGCGCCAAACCGAATGTGGCAAGAAGTTGAGAAATTCGGGTGATTGTAACTTCTCTGGCTGGATGTTGAAGTCGCCCAGAACGACAAGTGGGGTCCCATCTTCAAGGAAACATCTTGAAGGAGGGCATCCATCTCATCGAAGAAAGTCGCCAAGCAGGACCCGGTGGGTCGGCTAGATCAGCGGCAATGTTAGCTTGATCGGAAGGGTAACAGATTACAGCATTGGAGTTCAAGTGCAGATCTGGTCAGGTGTTCCAGGGGAAGGACACACACTCCCGACCCTCCTGGGAGGTGGAGGAACAGGACTCCTCATCTCTCCAAAGTGGTCATACCAGGTCCTTCGCTGGAACACCTGCCAGATCTGCACTTGAACTCCCATGTTGTATGCTGTTACCCTTCCGATCAAGCTCAACATTGCCGTGATCTACCGCCACCGGGTCTCTTGGCCGACTTCTTCGATGAGATGGATTTGCCCTCTCTCAGATGTTTTTCCTGAAGATGGGACCCCACTTGTCGTTCTGGGCGACTTCAACATCCAGCCAGAGAAGTTACAATCACATGAATTCATCAACTTCTTTGCCACATTCGGTTTGGCGCTCACTCCTTCTCCTTCCACCCACAGAGCCGGGAACCAACTTGACCTTGTCTTCACAAGTTCCTGCGCCACTTCGGCACTCTCTGTTACCCCCCTCCCTGTGTCTGATCACCATTTTGTTGCTTTCTCCCTCCCCCTAAAATCTCCCACCTCACTACCTACTACGCCTCACATCGTCACCTCCCGTAGGAACCTGAAAACTCTCTCTCCCTCTACTCTCTCTGCAACTGTCCTCTCCTCACTACCTCCCCCCAACAATTCTCCCTCTTGTCAGTAGAGGAAGCGTCCTCCACTCTGACTTCTTCTCTCTCCTCCTCCTTCGACTCACTCTGTCCACTTATCTCCAGACCAGCACGAGCCTCTCCTCCACCTCCCTGGCTGTCCGAAACTCTGCGGGCTCATAGAACAGAGTTGCGGGCAGCTGAGAGAAAATGGAGAAAATCTGACTCTGCTGATGATCTCTCTCACTACCTCCACCTCCTCTCATGTTTCACCTCTACTGTGTCAGCAGCCAAATCTGCCTTCTATCTTACAAAGATCAACTCTTCCGCCTCCAACCCCAGGAAACTTTTTTCCATGTTCTCCTCCCTCCTCAACCCTCCCTCCCCTCCTCCTCCCTCCTCCCTCTCAGCTGATGACTTTGCCACCTACTTTACAAAGAAGGTGAAGGACATTACCTCCTCTTTCACCCCTGCTTCTTCCCTCACTCCCCCTTCACCCACCCCTACCAGCCTTACCTGCTTTAACCCCCTCTCCTCTGAAGAAGTCAACAGGCTTGTGACATCCAACCATGCCACCACCTGCCCCCTTGACCCAATCCCATCCTCTCTTCTCCAAGACATCTCGGGCGACATCCTTCCCTTCCTCACCACCCTAACTAACACCTCCATCACTTCGGGCCTGTTTCCGACTGCCTTCAAGGCCGCCAGAATCAAGCCACTCCTTAAGAAACCCACCCTGGACACCACCGACGTCCGACACTACAGACCTGTGTCTCTCCTATCATTCCTCTCCAAAACCATAGAACGTGCTGTCTCCACCCAACTATCATCCTATCTCTCCGAGAACAACCTGCTCGACCCTCATCAGTCAGGCTTCAAAGCGGCGCACTCCACGGAGACGGCCCTGCTTGCAGTATCAGAGTCCCTTCGCGACGCCAGAAGCTCTTCCCTCTCATCCGTGCTCATCCTCCTTGACCTGTCCGCCGCTTTCGACACAGTGAACCACCAGATTCTCCTCTCCACCCTGGCAGAGCTTGGCATCACTGGAACTGCGTTATCCTGGTTCACCTCCTACCTGACAGATCGCACTTATCAGGTCACATGGAATGGCTCCCTGTCCAGACCCTGCACCCTTGACACCGGAGTACCCCAAGGCTCAGTACTGGGACCCCTTCTGTTTTCTTTATACATTAGATCTCTCGGCTCTGTAATCACATCCCACGGCTTCTCCTACCACTGCTATGCTGATGACACCCAACTGTTTCTCTCCTTCCCCCCCTCAGACACCCACATCGCAACACGCATCTCAAAATGCCTGGCCGACATCAGCAGATGGACGACCGCCAACCACCTGAAGCTCAACCTCGACAAGACTGAGCTTCTCTTCATACCGGGGTAAAGACTGCCCTCAGATGGACCTACTTGTCACCATCGAGGACATCGAAGTCTCCCCTGCACCCACGGCAAGGAACCTTGGCGTGGTATTGGATGACCAGCTGTCCTGCAACGCCAACATTACCTCTGTGGCCCGATCTTGTAGAATTGCTCTCTACAACATCCGCAAGATCCGGCCCTTCCTCACACGTGAAGCAGCGCAGATCCTGGTCCAAGCGCTCGTTATCACTCGTCTCGACTACTGCAACTCTCTCCTGGCTGGACTCCCCGCCTCAACAATCAAGCCCTTACAACGCATCCAGAACGCAGCAGCACGCCTCGTGTTCAACCTACCTAAATTCTCCCATGTAACCCCCCTCTTCCGCAACCTCCACTGGCTCCCGGTAATCGCTCGCATTCGATTCAAGACACTGGTACTGACTTTCATGGCTGTCAACGGAACCGCCCCTACCTACCTCCAAAAATTAGTCCGACCCTACGCCCCAGCCCGAGCACTCCGCTCGGCAACTTCTGCCAAACGACTGGTACCGCCTTCACTAAAAACAGCCAAACATCGCTCTTCCAAGTCCCAACTCTTCACGGTTCTGGCTCCGCAGTGGTGGAATGAGCTCCCGGCTCATGTCAGAACAGCCGAGTTGCTCGCCAGCTTCCGCAAGAGACTCAAGACCCACCTGTTCAGAGTTCACCTGAACTCTACATAACCCCCCCCTAGCACTAACCTGCGTGTTTATATGTCTTAACACTTATTAATGGCACTTAGCATTGTTGTTCATTCTCAGATGTTGTATCATGCTTAGAATTGCACGCCTGCCCAGCTACTTATGCAGGCAACTTGGCAATTATGAAACTCGTTCTATTCGTCTCGTAAATAGGAATGCTCAAACAGCTCTATTCTTATCTTCAGGTACCACAGTGATATATTGCTGCCTCTCCTTCAACAAATGTACTCTTTGTAAGTTGCTTTGGATAAAAGCGTCTGCCAAATGCCCTAAATGTAAATGTAAATTACAAGCATTAGCATTTGTGGAGGGCCGGGCGTGGAGCTCTGCTTCCATTGTTAAGGTCAAGTACCCCTTTCACACCTCAGGGTTGTGGCCAACCAGGTCTATTGTCCGAGTAGACTTGGTGTCCAAGTGTTATATCCAAGTTGTATATAAGTGTATATTTGAGGACAGTGTTGATATTGTTAGTTTTTGGGTTACCTTACTTCTGACCAGCAGTGCTCATTCAGGATCGATTTTTTGTTATTGACTTTGTTGCCAGGTGTGAGTTTCCCTTTCCCAGTGGAGAAACAATCCTTGAGTTCGTCCCTTTGTGAGTCCTTTTTCAGAGGATCCGTTTCTGGTAATTGTGTCAAAAAGTTTTTAACTTCTGATTTGGATGTGTGGTGAGAATATGTTAAAGTTGGTGTAATCCTCTTTTAGTCCATGTAGAAATATGCAGGTATATTCTACTTTGAAGGAACTTATTTTTTGGTTTTACAACAAAAGTTTCAGAACCTCTCTCTCCGGTGTCTGAAACGTCTCTCTCTCTCTCTCTCTCCCCCTCTCCCTCTCTCTCCTTCTTGTACCCCCCTCTCCTTCTCCGTCTCTATTTCTCTTTTTATCTTTCTCCCTCTCTCTCTCCCCCACTTTCTCTCCCTCACTTTCTCTCTCCCTCTCTCTCTTCTCTCTCTCTGCATCATCTCTTACTTCCTTTACATTACTTTATTTCCTATCAACCCTGAAGGATAAGGAGCGATGCAACATCTTTGTGAATCTAATTCAACTGTAACGTGTTCAGTGGACGTACGGTCGTACAAAAAAACTAAATCAAAAATAACTCTCTCTCCCCCTCCCAGCGCTGTGCAAGCCCCGCCCCCACAGCGGCGACTACGCGGCCATGAGGAAGGTGCCCCCGCCCAAGCCCAAGCGCAGCCCCAATACGAAGTTGTCGGGCTCCTACGAGGAGCCGCCAGCGGCCTCCAGTCCCTGCGCCCCTCCACCGCGGCCGCCGAGCTCAAGCTGGCCCTGCTGTCCTCCCGGGCCCCGGGCCTGAGGGGCCCGGGGCATCCACCGAGAGGGCCGCCTCGGTGGATGCCCCCGGGGGTCTGGGCGGGGGCCCGCTGAGCCTGTACCCCCGGGACGAGGAGGACGTCTACATCCAGATGGTGGGGGCCCACCAGCAGCAACGCGCACGCAGCCTCCAGGAGTCCCACGACCGCCCCGAGCTGGAGGAGGGCGAGGCCGTCTACGAGGAGATGACCTACTTCCCCTCCGACGACATGGCCGCCACCATGGCCACCACCGCCACCATCCTGTCCAAGGCCGCGCGGTTCGAGGCACTGCAGGCACTGAGTCTGGTGGGCTTCGGGGTGGCTCCGCCTCCAGGGGGCGAGGCCAAGCGGGCAGGGGTGGGGGTGACCGCCACTGCCATGGACGCCGCCTCCCACCACCCCCAGAATGCCCAGCAGGGGAAAGATGCCGGTGGCGGTGGTTGTGAGATCCCCGCCCCCTTCCCCAACCTGCTGCCCCACCGGCCGCCACTGCTGGTGTTCCCGCCCTCGCCGGTCACATTCTCGCCGACGTCCGACGAGTCGCGCTGACGCCGCTGGAGGTGAAGAAGCTGCCCATGTTCGAGACCAACCACTCCTCCCCCAGTCTCACCGGCACACTCATGTCGGCCACGCCCCCGCCGCCCCTGACTCCCGCCCTCACCACCACCACCACGCCCAGCGCCCCACCCCCACCCTACCGCCCCCCCTCCCACTTCCCTTTTCCGCCGGACAGTGACTTCCTGTCTCAGACGCGCACCTCCTCCGTTGCCGCGGCAACAGGCTCCGACTCGCCCAAGCCCACCTCACTGCACCGCTCGGCCGCGGTGGGGGCGGGGGCCGATAGGGCGGACCCCCTGGGGAAGCCGCCACCCTACTTGCCGGGGAAGGGAGGGGGGAGGGCGGAGCCTCGGCGTGCCCACTCCTGCTCCTCCTCCCCGCTGCTGTTCAACCCGGCCAATGGGAGGCCTCTGACCAGCCCGCTGGACGAGCTCAACACGCTGTTCAGCTCCAGGAGACACCTGCTCAGGAAGTCCGGACGCAAGGTGGCCAGGGAGGGAGGTGGGTGTGGCACAGACAGACAGACAGACACTCTATCATGCACACTCACACACTTTCAGACAGACACACACACACACTCTATCGTGCACACTCACACACTTTCAGACAGACACACACACACTATCAGGCACACTCACACACTTTCAGACAGACAGACACACACACACTCTATCGTGCACACTCACACACTTTCAGACAGACCGACACACATACACTCAGACAGACACACACTCTAACATGCACACACAAACACACAGACACAAACTACTTTATACTACTTTCCCGCTCTTTACAATTTGGCGGGTGTGTGTGAGTGTGCGCGCTCGTGTTAAGTGTGAGTGTGTGTGTGTGCGTGGCCCACTTGAGTCCCGTCCCATCCGTTACACACCCTGCTCATCTTCTCCACGCTGTGTGTGTGTGCCGTGTCGACGATGGGGGCCGAGGGGGGGGCGGGGGTCCGGGTTGCACTACATGCTAAGCGTGTAGTGCAAGCCCCATGGACGTTGATACAGGAGCTAACCTTTGTAGAAGCAGGCCATGCATTCATCACACCTGGAGGCCTGCTAGCCTCCCACGTCTTCATCAAGGCTCTGGGAAATGTGTTGTTGTTTTGTCTCTTTCATTTCCACCAACTAAGTATTATTTATCATTATTTATTTAACTAGGAGTGTACAGTGCAATACAAAATGTACTTTGCAGGCAGCAGGTCATTACATTAGTAAGTTTCAAACAGAAAACAGATAAACAAGAAACAACAAAATACAAAAGAGAATATCACCATCATAAAAACCAAAACACAAGAGGGAAGTCACGTTTAAAATCAGAAATCAGAAACAGCTTTATTGGCTTAGTTTTTGCAAAAAAAGTAATGTGCTTTTGTGCATTGAACATTAAACAGAGTAATAACATAGAAATAAAAATAATGCACAAAATGGTAAACATATATATCACAAATATGTGTAAAATAGTCAATAAAAAGATCAAATTGAAAGAAAAAAACAGCTACAGAATCACTCTCCTCAGCACAGGTATGGGGACGGGGCAGGTGGGGGGCGGCCTGCGTGTGTTCCTGCAGTGTGGCGGTGTACGTACGCAGCACTGCGGCTCAATAATGCATGAAGAGAGAGAGATGATGAGGAGGAGGAAGCCGCTGAAATATTCAAGAGCTCGGCCGTGTTCGACAACAACAAGAAACGGGTAGTCAGTCAGTCAGTCAGTCTGTCTGTCGGGTTTAGGGACGTATGAGGTCAGTGTGTTGTGCTCCCGCAGCCCCCCACACTGGAGCCTTCTGAGGGGATTCCTAACGAGGGGGGTGGGGAGTGGGGGGTGCCTGTGATGGCGCACGGTAAACGGATACTTTCCCCTCGATAATGGGGGGGGGGGGAGGGGGGGGCGGGGTTAAGGGTTGTGTCGTGGCAATTCAATAATTGCATCTAGGGCAATGAGATCTTCAAACTGAAGTAAACACAATACTTGTAGAAATTAAGAGTATTTTAATGAATGCATTCACCAGACTCCTCTCTAGCAGAGTGAGTACCAAACTGAAGTAAACTTGTCCCTTTTAAGGACAATTTTCACCCCCAGGGGTTCCTGGGACCGAATTCCTTGATCACAACACAAAGAGTTTCAAGCATAGACAAGACGACGCTTCTAGTGATAACCATCAGTGATTCCTGTCCCCTGTAGGAATATTTACAGTCAACCAACTCCCGCCCGAGCTGCTTATCTTCATGACTGGAGGGAGTCGCCTTTATGTTATGCAAAGCTAAGGGTTGAATAGGTTGTGTAGACAACCTATTCAAGGAACATTATGCCCTCGGAGAGGCCCTATGGACATTTTTCTATTACAGTTGACAGGACCACCAGCTCCTTATAAGCTAGGGTGCGCGGGTGCTAGGGGTGCCGTGATGGTGTCGTCGTTTCCTGCGCTGGCGCACGAACAACGAACGAACGAACGCACGCGGGTCGGCGAACCTGCGTCAGCATCCCCCGCCACCACTGGCGTCATGGAAACGATGCATCTATGGCTGGGATGATGATGGTGGCAGGCGGGGGCGGCGACCCTGCTGTTATTTTGAGTGTGGGTGAGGAGGGGGGGTTGAGGGGAGTGAGACACCGGCGCTGAGATCTGAGCGGTGGGTGTGCATGCCAGCGGGGCTCAGTAGCGGGACAGCCCACTTCCTCCCTAACCCCCCCCAACCCCGACGAGCTGTCAGGCATACCTCTCGTTGTTCTGTCTCTCTCTCTCTGTCTCTCTCCCTCGCGCAGTCGCCCACCTACCACACGGGCCTATTGAAGAGGTGGTGGAGAGAGGCTATATTTAGGCATCTTGTGACTCCCGGTGGGAGGGGGGGGGGGGTGATCAGGAGTCAGGATGCATTCCCCACACATGGGATGGCAGCTGATTTGCCACATGCACGCACGTACACACACGTGCATGCACATGCACTGCAGGTTTCACAGAATAGGCGACTAGTCCGCGATCAAAACCTGTGCATGGTTGCACAGGTTAATCGTTCATCTGTGGTTTTTAGGGCCATGCGGTGTTCAGAGCTTCAGCGATGTCCTTCTGATGGCCGATGGCTGGTGGGTTTTTTAAACATAGATTTGTTTTGAACATCATTTCCACCATCATGTTAAATAAACAGAATGCACACACAGGACTCATTCAGGTGATGGCATTGTTAGTTAAATTCAATTCAATTCAGCAGAGCTTTATTGGTACAGGAAACATACGTTTACAGTACCAAAGCGAGGGTTAAATAAAAACAAAACAAATATCTGTACAATTACAGATGTTCTACAATATAGAAGTGTGTAAACAAAACTGCAATGTTGCAATCAAATTATCAATTATCAAGTTCAAGTATTTTTATTGTAACTTCACAATTTACACGTGAGTATAAGCAGTGAGTTAAAAACTTTATGTGCAAAACGCCCGACAGCCGACAGTAATTATAAAGAATACAAATAGGGTAAAATTACAAAATCAACAGCAGAATTGTGCTTTTAATGTGCAAGAAGAGTTGAGTAGACCCTGTCACATTGCTAATCACATTGCTAATTCAGGGCGTGGATATCTGTTGAATATCTATCTTTTTTAACTTAAAAAAAAAAAAACGACATTCAATCAGCATGAGCTGCTCTTGAGACGTGTGTTTTTTTTTTTATATTAATAGACCACAGCAGAGCTATCCTGCTATAAATGTCACTTTCAGTGTGAGGATGTTCCTGGCGGCCGGTCATTGTTGTAAAACTTGTCGAGCTTGAGCCACATACCCGGGCTGGTGCATCTGAAGGGTGTTTGTTTGTTTGTGTGTTTGTTTGTTTGATCGTTTCCATGATTACGGTGGTAATTACTGGGCTGAGCTGAGCTGTAAATGAGAACTGGTGACATTGTGTGATCTGGCTCGGTCTGGGTTATCTGTAATATCTCATCTCATATCAAAGCCATATTTTTGTGGTTTTTTTACCCAGGTTTCAATTCCATCATCAACCTGCCAGCCCGGGAGGACTGTGACTCTGCCCCCAACTCCCAATCCCCACAGCTACAGGACAAGAACGCCAACAACCACACCCCCGACTCCTCCAGCTCTGCCCCCATCGAGAACGGAAACCAGATCACCAACGGTAAGGCCCCCGGAATCAGAACCGGAGTGAGACCTCTTTTACTTGAGGTGTAATCGCGTTTTCACCGTCGTCTGGCAGAATGACTGAACCCACATAAACCCATGTACTGCTGTAGTAGACATAATGGTACATTTAAGTACTAGTACTGCAGTACATACAAGTATGTATTTAATCAGAATCCGAAGAGTACATTCAATTTCAATGAAAGAAAATGCTTAGAATACTGGAATTAATACATGTATTTCATATAAGCAGCATATAGTTAATAATAAGACAGGACTGAGAACATGATTGAGATGACCACAGACTCCGCTTGAAAAGAATATCTACAATAAAAACTCAAATATAAATGAGCTCAATTCAGCAGCCGACAGTGCAGAGCAGTTATAAAGCAGGGCTGATTAGGTATCAGAGTCCCAGACAGTACGGGGGTCCGTAAGGAGACTATTCCAGCCATGATCAAACACGATTATCATTATCTCTGTGTCTGGGGGGACACTGTCATCCAACGAGGTTCTTCGATCTCCTGGTGTTTCCGGAAGGTTGCTGGTTTGATCCCCAAGTGTCGGTGTCCCTGAGCAAGACACCACCTAACCCTAACTGCTCCTGACGTGTTGGTTGTTACCTTGCATGGTTGGCACCACCGTTGGTGTATGAATGGGTGAATGTGAGGCAATACTGTAAAGCGATTTGGATAAAAGCGCGATATAAATGCAATCCATTTACCATTCATGGCAGGGAACTGATGTCAATACAATTGTGCGTCCTGCAGGTTCCATGGAGGACGACAGCCACAGCAAGTCCCACAACACACCCGGCTCTGCCTCCCTGCACAGACACATGGACAGCCATCACACCCAGGTAAACACACACACACACGTGAAAGTCAGCGAGTTAATCGTCTTATGAATGTCCAATGAGTCACAGAAGCCTTTCCTCTGCGTCATCTTGTCCGCCTTCTAACTAACAACTAATGAACTAATAACGACTAACACATTCTGTAACGCTTGCTTGAGGGCACGTAGAAAGACTGGAGACAGAGAGATTTGAGTCAGTGTTTTATTGTCACATGTACATCACAACCCAGGGCCATTCTGAACAGTGAAACTCTTGTGACATGGCAGGCGACAGTACGTAGGAAGTAGGCAAAAAATAACGAGAAAAAAAATATATAAAAAAATAAATATATATATATATACATACATAAAAATATTGTTTTATACATTGAGAATGGCACAATATACTGTGCATAATAAAGATAACATAATATACATAATAAAGATAAAAAAATAAAACACATCAGCTGTTCTAGAAAATGTAAGATTGGGGAATATAACCAATGGATCCACAACAGAAATATTGAATATTAAGTATTATAAATATACAAGTTAGTAAAGAGCAGAAGGAAGGGGGAGAGAGAGAGCCAAGAGAGAAAGATAGAGATAGACAAGGAGAGACAAGAGAAAGAGAATTCGAGGGAAAGCCAAACATGGAAATGGAACATTCTAGTATTCTGGTAGTCTGTCCCGGCCGTTCAGCGGCATCACGTTTCACGGCAAAGCATGTGCACACATGCACACGCATGTGAGAGACAAACACGCCGAGCTACACGCTTGAAATAAATAACATCAGTAGCAGGAAACAATGTGTCATTGTTGTGAAGCCCTATAATTGGACGGGACAGAGCTCCATTCAGCAGAGTCCCTCACTTGTGACACGAGAGCTTTCTCTTGCTCCGATGACAAGCATATGGTTACACGCACACACACATAAACATGTACTCGCGTATACCAGAAGACGTGAATAATTAATAAAAAAACATGAATGATTCAGTGGGACTGAATCAGCCACCTCCGTCCATGATGATGTGAAGAGTAGACAACATGTTACAAATGCTCCGTCTCCTGTGCGGTATCCCTTACTCTCTCGCTCTCGCTCTCTCCCCCCCCCCCCCTTGGGACAAACATGTGACCCACACGCACACAGAAGCAGGGTTTTAAGCGGGAAAACTTCGGTAGCAGTACACACACACGGCCATGCACGGGTCAAGTAATTTCCGCAGCTGATGACGCGTTGGCAGGCCTGATCCTGCGCTGACCTCCCGACCCTTGACCCCTGACAGCAGGAAGTAACTGTTTAACGGTGCAGTGGTGGTGGCTGTGTTGTTGGTTCATACGTCTGCTGAGGACAGCGGTCGGCTTTCATTGGTCAGTTGGCACCGCTGCTGTGCTCTGGATGTGGGATGTGGGATGACCTAACCGAGAAGATAGACATGGGTATAGATATATGGATATACACTGAACAAAAATATAAACGCAATACTTTTGTTTTAGCTCCAATTTGTCATGAGTTGAAAGCAAAGAGCTAAGACTTTTTCTATGTACACAAAAGGCCTATTTCTCTCAAATTTTGTTCACAAACTTGTTTAAATCTGTGTTAGTGAGCACTTCTCCTTTGCCGAGATAATCCATCCACCTGACAGGTGTGGCAAATCAAGATGCTGATTAGACCGCATGATTATTGCACAGGTGTGCCTTAGGTTGGTCACAATAAAAGGCCACTCTACAATGTGCAGTTTTATCGCACAGCAGTTTTGAGGGAGCGTGCAATTGGCATGCTGACTGCAGGAATGTCCACCACAGCTGTTACCTGTGAATTGAATGTTCATTTTTCTACCATAAGCCGTCTCCAAATTCGTTTCCGAGAATTTGGCAGTACATCCGACCGGCCTCACAACCGCAGACCACGTGTCACCACGCCAGCCCAGGACCTCCACATCCGGCATCTTCACCTGCAAGATCGTCTGAGACCAGCCACCCGGACAGCTGATGCAACAATTGGTTTGCATAACCAAAGAATTTCTGCACAAACTGTCAGAAACCGTTTGTTTGTGAGGGAAGCTCATCTGCATGCTCGTCGTCCTCACCGGGGTCTTGACCTGACTGCAGTTCGTCGTCGTAACCGACTTGAGTGGGCAAATGCTCACCTTCGATGGCGTCTGGCACTTTGGAGAAGTGTTCTCTTCACGGATGAATCCCGGTTTTCACTGTACCGGTCAGACAGCGTGTATGGTGTCATGTGGGTGAGCGGTTTGCTGATGTCAACGTTGTGACGAGAGTGGCCCATGGTGGCGGTGGGGTTATGGTATGGGCAGGCATATGCTACGGACAACGAACACAGGTGCATTTTATTGATGGCATTGTGAATGCACAGAGATACCGTGACGAGATCCTGAGGCCCATTGTTGTGCCATTCATCCACCACCATCACCTCATGTTGCAGCATGATGCACGGCCCCATGTTGCAAGGATCTGTACACAATTCCTGGAAGCTGAAAACATCCCAGTTCTTGCATGGCCTCCATACTCCCCGGACATGTCACCCATTGAGCATGTTTGGGATGCTCTGGATCGGCGTATACGACAGCGTGTTCCAGTTCCTGCCAATATCCAGCAACTTCGCACAGCCATTGAAGAGGAGTGGACCAACATTCCACAGGCCACAATCAACAACCTGATCAACTCCATGCGAAGGAGATGTGTTGCACTGCGTGAGGCAAATGGTTGCGTCACACCAGCATTACTGACTCAGGTTTTTCAGACCCCCCCCCCCCCTGCATATCTGTGAAATCCATACTTCAGTGCCTATAAATGTCTCTTTTCAAGATAAAACTGCACATTTTAGAGTGGCCTTTTATTGTGACCAGCCTAAGGCACACCTGTGCAATAATCATGCTGTCTAATCAGCATCTTGATATGCCACACCTGTCAGGTGGATGGATTATCTCGGCAAAGGAGAAGTGCTCACTAACACAGATTTGTGAACACAGGTTTGTGAACAAAATTTGAGAGAAATAGGCCTTTTGTGTACGTAGAAAAAGTCTTAGATCTTTGCTTTCAACTCATGAAAAATTGGAGCTAAAACAAAAGTGTTGCGTTTATATTTTTGTTCAGTGTAGATACATGGATATATGGATGTAGATATATGGATACAGATACAGTATATGGATGTACAGTAGATATATGGATGTAGATATATGGACATAGAGATATGATATATGGGCGTAGATATATGGATATAGATACTGTATATGGATATATGGATGTGGATAGGTAGATACATGGATATAGATTTATGGACTTAGATATATGGAAAGGTAGATATTTGGATATAGTGTGGCGGCAACCCAAGAACCCGTTGGTGGACACCAACGGTGAAGGAAGCCGTCAGGCTGAAGAAGAGGCCTTTCGGGCCTGGAAGAGGCCGAGTCTGAAGACTCGAGGGAAGCCTCACCCATATCCTTGGTAGAGGTCACTGAAGTAGTCAAAAAGCTCTTCAGTGGCAAGGCGCCAGGTGTGAATGAGATTCGCCTTGAGATGCTGAAGGCTTTGGACATTGTCGGGCTGTCGTGGCTGACACGCCTAGTCAATGTAGCGTGGAGGTCGGGGACAGTACCTGTGGAATGGCAGACCGGGGTGGTGGTCCCCATTTTCAAAAAAGGGGACCGGAGGGTGTGCTCCAATTATCGGGGTATCACACTGCTCAGCCTGCCCGGGAAAGTTTATTCCAGGGTGCTGGAAAGGAGGCTCCGGTTGATTGTCGAACCTCAGCTTCAGGAGGAACAATGCAGATTCCGTCTGGCCGTGGAACAGTGGACCAGCTCTTTACCCTCGTAGGGTTGTTGGGGGGGGTGGGGGGGCATGGGTTTGCCCATCAGTCTACATGTGCTTTGTGGACCTGAAGAAGGCTTATGACCGTGTCCCCCGGGGAATCCAGTGGGGGCTAGGGAGTATGGGGTACCCGGGCCGTTGGTACGTGCCATTCGGTCCTTGTACGAACAAAGTGCGAGCTGCGTCTGTATTCTCGGCACAATGTCAAGCACGTTCTCAGTGGGTGTTGGACTCCACCAAGGTTGTCCCTTGTCACCGATTCTGTTTGTGATCTTCATGGACAGAATCTCAAGGCGCAGCCGAGGTGAGGAGAGTGTCCGGTTTGGGGACCTCAGAATTGCATCTCTGCTCTTTGCAGATGATGTGGTTCTGTTGGCTACATCAGACCGTGACCTCCAGCATGCACTGGGGCGGTTTGCAGCCGAGTGTGAAGCGGTCAGGATGAGAGTCAGCACCTCCAAGTCTGAGGCCATGGTTCTCTGCGGGAAGTGAGTTGGGAGTGAGTTGCTGCCTCAAGCGAAGAAGTTCAAGTATCTCGGGGTCTTGTTCACGAGTGAGGGCAAAATGGAGCGGGAGATGGACAGGCGGATTGGTGCAGCGTCTGCAGTAATGCGGGTGCTGTACCGGTCCATTGTGGTGAAGAGGGAGCTGAGCCGGAAGGCGAAGCTCTCGATTTACAGGTCCATCTACATTCCAACCCTCACCTATGGTCACAAGCTTTGGGTAGTGACCAAAAGAATGAGATCGCGGATACAAGCGGCCGAAGTTTCCTCCGCAGGGTGGCTGGGCTCAGCCTTAGAGATAGGGTGAGGAGCTCAGACATCCAGAGGGAGCTCGGAGTAGAGCCGCTGCTCCTCCACGTCGAAAGGAGTCAGCTGAGGTGGTTTGGGCATCTGATTAGGATGCCCCCCGGGCGCCTCCCTTTGGAGGTTTTCCGGGCACGTCCAACTGGGAGGAGACCCCGGGGAAGACCCAGAACCCGCTGGAGGGATTATATATCTCATCTGGCCTGGGAACGCCTCGGGATCCCCCAGGAGGAACTGGAGAGCATGCCTGGGGAGAAGGAAGCCTAGGGGTCCTGCTTAGCCGGCTGCCACCGCGACCCGGCGCCGGATAAGCAGATGAGAATGGATGGATGGATGAATGTGTTATGGGCACAGGTCTGTCTGTGTCCTGTAGGCCTGGTGCTTGGTGTTTGTTTTGTCCTCCCTTCTGTGTCTTCTGTTTCTCCCCTCACTATCAATTAACCATTCAGGTGCTGTCGGTGATTGCCCATTCATCACCTCATCAACTTCATTGAGTACAGCTGTCCTGGTCCAATCAGATGTCCACTACCTGCTGTATAAACCCCAGTTGTCTTCTGTCTAGAGGCTGCTTGGCTCTGTTTTGCTTGGTGTGTTTTGTTTGACTTGAGGAGTCATTTAGTAGCTACACCGTTTACCACTTTTGGGTATATTTTCTAAGTTGGATTTTGTTTATCTAGTTTGTTCTGTAGTGTTTTGGATCTTCGCACAGGAGATGTGGGGATAGGTAAGCTGCCCATGGGCATACATATCCAGCACGTAGCTTACCTTTGTTATATACCCCAGGTTAGGAGCAAGTGCCTGCCAACCAATGTCTTTTTGTTGGGTAGAGAAGCTTGGAGATGTTTTACTACGTTCATTTCTTTGGCACTGCTCATAGTCCCCTTGTTTCCTGTGACGTTGTGTTAAAATAAATATAATTTGGAGTATATATACCCTGGTTTCCTGTCCACTGTGTGTTCCCACTGTATCACCCTCGGCATACCACGTTATTGCCCTCAAGGGGGCGTAACAATGGATATATGATATAGATACATGGATATAGATAGATGGTAGGGGTGTAACAAATAACCGATTTGAATCGGAAAATCGGTTTTGATTTAAAAGATGCGAGTGCATCGGTACACGGACCCCTGGATCGGTCTAAACGTAGCATGAACCGGCCGATGGCCCGATCACAAAGTTAGGAATCGGTTTTATGTTGTTGCTGTGCTGCTGAATCCTCCGTCTGCTCAGTGTCTGCATCTCTCTCTCTCGCTCTCGCTCTCACATATTAAACTCTCGACTTGTCATAGTAACGTTAGATAGCGCTCTGGAAAGACAAAAAATCGTGGGGACACAATATCTGTGATGTCCCCACCAATGTCCTAAACAACAATACGCCCCTTGACGTGAACGCATGTTACATTGCAAAACAACACTTTAAAAGACCGATATTCTATAAGAGTGCTTACAGTTTGCCACTTTGTTGTGTTCTGTTTGAAAATAAATGTGCACAAGGGATGTCTTGAAATTGTTATAATTTTCTGAGCCTACACAGACCTCTCCAGATCTTTGGCTCTGATTTGTGCCAACAGTTAAATTGAATAGTTAGTTTTATTGTCAGAGGGGCTTTGTAAAGTTCTTAAAATGCAATATGTTACACTAATAAACATGACATGTTTCTGAATTCACATGTCAAAAGTGAAAAAATACTTGTTCCCTGGTCTTTGATAAATCTATTTGAAGGTAAGCAATGCCACATTAATAGTATTGACTTATGTTAATTCATAATGTGAAAGGATTGTCTACTTTAAACAAGGAACTATCAGATTGTATCATATCCCATCAAATCGTATCGAATCGTATCAAATCCGACTGAATCGAACCGAATCGTTCCATTTAAAAAATGTATCGTCCCTGAATCGTATCCTACCCCATGTATCTAGATGCGTATCGGATCGTCTTTTTTGGAGAGATGCACACCCCTCATAGATGGATATAGATATATGGATATAGATACATGGATTGATACATGCAAGAATTGTCAGGCTTGGTGCAGGAGTTGAACCCGGTCTCAGAAATATAAATGCTGAAGGAATGCAGATATACGCCATTTTATGTGTTCCGGAAAACACAAAAACAGGAAACCCTGACATAGAGCATCGACAAGGATGTTACATATACGAACTAGGGAAAAGAAATAACAGGAGACACAGGTGAACACCAGGTGAACACCAGCAGAAATACACGTGTGACACACATTTGGAACTGTGAAGGTGTTGTGACAGGAATAGATGTCTGTATAGGTTAGCTGGTTATTCCTCACGTCCGCTCAAGAAACAAGGGATGGAGATTTAGCAATTCAGATCCCGGGTTCATGGCAGTTGAGCGGCAAATGTCAGGGGCAGAGAGAGAGAGATAGAAAGGAACATCTTGATCCAGTTTCAGCTAAAGTATTTTCAGGGGATTCCTACTAAATGAGGAGGCACACTTTAGATGGGGCCTTACTGGAGTGTGGGTGTGTTTGTTTGTGCCGTGGCCTTTTACCATTCCTGCAATCCAGAGAGATAGACAGAGAGAGAGCGGGAGAGAGGGCAGGGGGTGAGGAGGAGAGGGCAAGAGGAGGGATTTCGCCCCAATGCTTATCGCCTCAGTGTGAGAGGGAGGGAGCAGGGAGGAGGGGAGGCTGCTGCTGCCCTCCATGCTCCGGGACGCGCTGTTCCGACCTGGGCTTCAGGACGCTGCCCGAGAGAACAAATCGATCTGCAAGCCCCCCCCCGGCCTTACGGACCAAGTCCTCCCCCAGAACCTCCTCCTCAGATGACTCTAGCTACTCTTAATGACGCAATGTTTCCTCTGAACACTGTTCTCTCCACACCACGTGGAAAAGAGAAAGTTACCTGGGCTATCCTACAAATGTATTTAATTCTTCCCAATGTCTCTCTCTCTCTCTCTATCCCTCTCTCTCTGCCTCTCTCAATCTCCCTATCGTTTTATCTCTCCTCTCTCTTTCTCCCTCTCTCCATCTCTCGTTCTCTCTCTCTCTTTCTCCCTCCCTCCCTCCCTCACTCTCCCCATCTCTCTCTTTCTCACTCTCTCTCGCTCTCTCTTTATTCAACAACTACTGTATCTCCTCACAACATGGAGAAAGTTACCTTGGCTATTCTGCAACTTTATTTCTTTTTCTCTCTCTCTCTCTCTCTCTCTCTCTCTCTCTCTCTCTCTCTCTCTCTCTCTCTCGTGTGTGTGTGGATGGTGAACGTGAGTTTGGACTTGAGTGAGTTTGTTCGTACTTTGCTCTTTATTCTTTCTGTGTTGTTTGTGCTTTTGCGTTTTGTTTCACTTTATTTCATAGTTTGTACTTGTTTGATAACATCGTAGTTTGTTTTGTTTGGTAGCGATCGCTACCGCCTGCAGTGCATGGCGCCCGCAGGTACCGCAGGTGTGGCGCTAACTCGCCGACATGCGATCAAGGTTTCCCCGACAATTAACTGTTCTGTGGAGGAGTGTAGTCTGGCAGTGGGAGCGGTGGTCGGCTACCCGTCTGTTAAATATGCAGCGAGGATGAACAGCGCGATCGTCATCTTTCTTGATAGTGTTGATAAAGTGAATCGCATGGTGGAATCCGGTGTCGTCATACGCGACACTTTCTGCTTAGTTCTCCCCCTGGTTAACCCGGCCAAGAAAGTTATCATATCTAACGTCCCTCCATTCGTTAGTAATGGAGGGATTGTGTGTTTTTAGTGTTTGCCCCCTCCATCTCATGTGTAATTTAAATATTGGCACGTTGAACTTGAATGGAGCGAGGGACAACCTAAAGAGAGCCTCCCTGTATGAGCTGGTGGACATGAAGAAGCTAGATGTACTCTTCATGCAGGAGACACACAGCACAACAGACAATGAGATTGCATGGAAGAAGGAGTGGCCTGGAGATGTGTTTTTATCCCATAAATCCAATTTTAGTGGTGGGGTGGGTTTTATATTTTCTAAACACTGTAAACCATGCTCATATGAGGTGGACACTCCAGTTGAAGGCCGGTTAATGAAAGTGAAGGCACAATATGAAAAATGTTCAGTCGTTTTTATCAATATATATGCACCAAATAAAGGCACTGAAAGAATGTTTTTTTTTAGAAATTTTAAACGACACAATCAATAGTTGTAGCAATGATGCTTTTTTTAGTTGTAGGAGGAGATTTTAATTGCACAGAGGACGATAAGATAGACAGAAATCATTTAGAGCCTCATCCTGCCTCCAAGAGTCGACTAGCACAGATGATTACTACCAACGATTTAACGGATGTATGGAGAACATTCCATAGGAGACAGCGGCAGTAACACCTGGGTACACACAAAAGAGAATGTTTTATCCATGGCTAGGCTGGGACAGGGTTATTGTTTTAAGCATCAATTTTGCACTTTTAAGAGTGTTGTATAGTGCCTGTTGGTTTGACTGACCATTGTCTAGTGCAGTGTTCTTTTTTTATAAAGAATACTAAAACAAAAAGCGCTTTTTAGCATTTTAATACAGCTCTTTTAAATGACATTGGCCTTCAAAGTGCTTTTACTTTCTTTTGGGGACAGTACATGAAAACAAAAGCTGATTTCACATCGCTGCAACAGTGGTGGGGACATTGTCAAATGTCAAATAAAACAATTTGTGTCAGCAGTACACTCTCAATGCCACAAGAGACAGAGCCAGGTCAATGAGAGAACTGGAGATGGATTTGGGTGGACCTACAATCTTTAGTTGATTCACAGGAGATCGAGGCCATATTAAGGCTCTCACTAAAAAAAAATTGCTTTGGCCAACCTGCTAGGTGCTGCAGCACAGGGGGCGCTTGTAAGATCCCGGTTTCTGAACGCAACACAGATGGATGCGCCATCACAGCTTTTCTTTAATCTGGAGAAAAAAAAATGGCCAAAGAAAACTTATTCATTCACTTGTTGCCAACTGTGGGAGAACACTTTCAGATCCTACAGATCTTAAGGAATTATGCAGCTGATTTTTATAGCCAACTATACAAGAGTGATTGAAAGAGAACCCCCTATTGGCCCAGTCATTCTACAATGGTTTACAAAGGTCCAGCCTTGATGCCACTCTGGATGCAGTACTTTCGGCAGAGGAGCTTATGCTGCAGTACAGGGGCTGCAAAGTGGTAAGGCTCCAGGGAATTGATGGTCTGCCCTGCCGACTTCTATAGGTGTTCTGGTCAGTGATAGGGCAGATGTTCTCATTGTATTGAGGGGACAGTCTGGCTGGAGGGCGGCTTACCAATGAGCTTCGGAGGGCTGTCGTAACGCTGCTTCCTAAGAAGGGAGATTTACAGCAGATTAAAACTGGAGGCCGGGTGTCGTTGCCTGTACTGATTACAAACTGCTATCAAAGTGCTGGCAACCAGGCTAGGACGGGTGATGGAGGACGTCATTCACATAGATCAAACATACTGTGTGCCTGGCAGGTTGATCACTGACAATGTTCATCTAATTAGGAACATTTTGGAAGTCTCTGGTTCTTTGGGTTTAGAGACTGGTCTTATTTCCATGGACAAGGAAAAGGCTTTTGACCGGCTTTGAACATCCAGTACTTGTGGCAAAAACTCAGAGCTTTTGATTCAGCCCAGGTTTCATAGCCATGATCCAGGTTCTGTACAGGGACATTGAGAGTGTACTTAAGATTAACGGTGGTTTGAGTGCCCCTTTTAAGGTGCAACGCGGCGTACGCCAAGGCTGCCTGGAGATGGCTCTCGTCAGCCTGATTTCAATGATCCGATTCCCGTCCATGAAACTTTGGTCCTGATTTTAAAGAGTGCTGCAGGGGTGTTTTTAAAAACGATGAAGTGATTGGTTTTAGAGAAATCTACCGGCAAACTGTCTATTACTTGTGTGTCAAGGTTTTAAACAGTATGGCAGTACTGAATGGTCGGTTCTGAATGTCCCTGGAGGGCTCACTTGGGCCTGAAGGGGGATGTCACACCAGGATGGGGGGTGCTCTACAAACCACCGTTAACCAAGAGGATAGGTGATCTGCAGTGGAGGGTTCTGCATGGGATTGTCGCAGTTAACTTTTATTTCTGTTTTAAACCCTGGTGTGTCAAACATATGTCCTTTTTGCACACAGAGGGAAACAGTTTTTCATTGTTTCTTAGAATGTCACAGACTGTCCTCTCTTTTTCTGCTGCTATCAAAGTTCTTTTTGTTATTTGGAGAAGTGTTCTCCAAACCCAACTTCATTTTTGGTTTTAAACGCAGCAAGTTATCAAAACAAAAATTTTAACTTCTGAATTTCATGATTGGCCAAGGAAAGATGGCAATCTACCTGAGTCGGAAAAGGAAAATAGAAAATTCCTCGAGTATCGAGGCACATTTGTGGTTCACCCGACTGGTTAAGTCCAGGATAAAGGTCGATTTCAGATACTATAAAGAAATGAGACAGAGATAGCTTCATCAGTATCTGGTGTTACAGAGGAGCACTGTGCTCTGTTGATGAAGGGGAGCTGATCTTTGATGAGCATTTGGTTTAAACAGCGGTTTTTTCTGTTTTGTTTACATGTTGAATGTAAACGGTTTCATATACTTTACTGTACTTTTCTTTTTATTTTATGTGGGTTGATTTAAGTATATAAAAGTATTGTCACTTACGTTATTGTAAGATGCAGAAATAGAATAAAGAGCTTTTAAAAATCTAAAAAATCTCTCTCTCTCTCTCGCTCTCTCTCGTTATCTCTCTCTCCTCTTTCTTTCTCCTCCCCTCTCACACCCACCCCCTTCTCTCTCCCCTCTCTCTATCTGTCTAAAGTGTGTTTCTCTCCTCTGCTGTTTTCTCTTCCAGAGGAGTCATCTCAACTTCTCTCCCTTTGGTGCGGGGGCTGCCCTCTGAGGAGGGGGTGGGGCACAGCGGGGGGGTGGGCTGGGGTGGAGTGGAGTGGGGTGGGGGTCGGCGTGACGCCGCGATGTGGTGAGTGTGATTTCTGCTTCTCTCTCTCTCTCTCTCCTTCCATACAAAGCAGTGCTTTACTGAGCCTCTGGCTGGGACACCCCCCGCCCCTCACCGATAGGCCCCGCCTGGTTTCAGACCAGCGCTCAGAACAGCCCTCGAGCTTTTCATCTGTTCTCCTGCCAGCGGTTTTGTGGTCCTTCGAAATTTGGATTCCAGCTCCAAGGTTTTGTCTGTGAAACCCTAAATCCGTCACCACACACACACACACACACACACACACACACACACACACTAAAGACCCACCGCCACTGACTATAGCCAGTGACTGTGAGTAACCCCCCCCCCCCACCCCTTGATCTGCTCTCCTCATCCAATCACGTCGCCTGCCTCTGTTACATAACCACCTGCTGCTAATGCTTTGTTAGCATGAGGGGAGAATGCTGGGAAGCAGCGTCCTCCTCCCGGCCCCGATGAGGAGTGAAACCTCGGGCCGCCGCATCGCTTTGCAAACCACCTTTCACGGTGTGCTACTATGCCGCCGCCACCGCCGCCGCCTTCTTCTTCTTCTTCTTCTTCTTCTGCTTCTTCTTCTTCACCCAACTTCTGCACAAAGAGCTGGAGGATAACAGTGGTGTTACAGTGGACTTCCGACTGGACGGAAACCTCTTTAACATCAGGACTCTACGGGCAACCACCAAACTGTCCAGAGAGCGGGTCCTTGAGCTGCAGTATGCGGACGACTGTGCTCTTGTCGCACATTCTCCCCAAAACCTTCAGTCCATCCTTGCTGTGGCTGTAAGGGCCTACAGCAGGATGGAGCTGTCTGTGAACATCGCCAAGACTGAAGTGATCTGCCAGTGGCGTTCCAGCATCCCACACACCCCACCTGTCTTCACCATCAATCAACAACCACTGACAATAACTCCTTCCTTCAGATACCTCGGTAGTATCCTTTCAGAGGACTGCAGCATCGATCATGAGGTGCAAAACCGGATCAGACAGGCGTCAGCTGCTTTTGGGAGACTGCGGCGTCGGGTGTTCCAAAACAGCAACCTTCACCTGCACACCAAGGTTGCTGTTTACCCAAGCTGTTTGCCTCACCACATTGCTGTACAGCTGTGAGGCATGGGTCATGTACAGCCGCCACACAAAGTCCCTGGAGTACTTCCATATAGGGTGCTTACAACGCATCCTGGGGCTCACCTGGCGTGATCATGTGCCTCATACAAAAATACTTGCAAAGACCAACTGCAGAAGTATAGAGGCCACGATCACCCAGCACCAACTACGGTGGCTTGGACATGTCATCCGGATGCCCCAGGACCAACTGCCCCGCAGAGTGCTTTATGGCCAGATACATCATGGGCAGCGCTTGGCAGGAGGGCAGAAGAAGAGGTACAAAGACCAGCTCAAGACCTCGCTGAGGAAATGCAACATCCGACCCCAGGATCTGGAGGCTGCTGGTGCTGACCGCAATTCCTGGCGGCAGATATGCCGGGATGGAAGCCGTAGGATGGAGGAGAGGACTGCCAGAAGACAACAGCAGAGACTCAGGAGAAACACGCCCATGGTTGCCAGCGCTACCACATGCTTACACTTATACATGCCCGACCTGCAACAAAATATGTGGTTCCAGGATTGGACTGTTCAGCCATTCAAGAACCCACCGTTAGGGACATAAGTGGACGTCATCATCGGATTCGATGGACAACCATAAGCAGTGTGAGGACAGAGTGTTCCAGTGTGTAGCAGCAGCAGGCTCTGTGTGGTGTCAGAGCAGAGCGGAGCCTGCAGCAAGGTGTCAATTATGGTTTAGCTCTGTGAGCGCTGGGCTTATACCGCGATCAATCTGGGTGTGTGTGTATAGATTGAGGGAGATCTGGTTTTGTGTGCATTTTTGGTACTCATACACATCAGTCTATGTGACTTGTTGTCTGCATGTGTGTGTGTGCTTATTTGTGTGTGTATTTCTGTGTATTTCTATGTGCGTCTGTCTGTGTGTTTGTGTGTATGTGACCATGTGGCGAATGGGTTCCTGGAATGCATCACTGTGACTGGACCGTTCGCTTGGCGATATGCATGGGAAATGTTAGTGTGATTCTTCTCGGCTTTATATAGCCTCACCCCTACTCCCCCACCCCCTGTACCTCCCCATCTCCTCCTCTTCTTCTCCTCCGCCTCCTCTCCTCTTCCTCCTCCACCTCCTCCTCCTCTCCCTCCTCCTTATCCTCCACCTCCTCCTCCTTCTGTTTACTGCTCCACCCTCCTTCTCTACTTTTCACCTCTCCTCCTCCTCCACCTCCTCCTCTCCACCTCCTCCTCTCCCTCCTCCTCCTTCTCCTCCTCCTCCTCCCCCACCCCCACCTCCACCTCTACTTCCTCCACCTCTTCCCCCAGCTCCTTCTAATCTGCTATGGATCAGCGGGACTCCCCCTCACTGCTGGTCATGGCTTCCTTCAACGGGGACGGATCAGCTGCTCCTTTTCTCCTCCTCATCCTCCTTGTCGTGTAACAGCGACAGATAATGATCCAAGTGAGAGATCAGATCTATCGCGTTCTGTCGCCTCCATTCAGCTCCTATTGACTTGTAGATTATTTTCGTTTTCCTCTCCCTTCCTTTCCCTCCCTCCCCTGCCCCACCCCCCACCCCCCCACCCTTCCCTACTCTGAGTCCCGTATTGAACCCTCTGCATGTCAATCAAACATCCCTCTGGCTCCGCCCCCAACTCATGTTGCCTGATGTGCACGGCCGTTGGCGCCGCCTCCATGCCTTGATGTTTCTCGATGTGCGGTGATGTCTGCTCATTTAGTTAGAACCCATTTAAACATGGGTTCTAACTCTTCCCCTTGTTTTCTTTTCTTCTGTCTCTGCTTGGCCCCGCTCCCTCCCAATGACCCCGCCTCGCTTCATCTGGCCCCGCCCCCAGCTGATCCAACGGCTGCGCATGTGTGAGCGGGACACCAACGGCGCCCCCGCCGCCACGCTGGGACTGGAGCTCCTCCGCTGGCGGCGGCAAGCGCAGTGTGCGGAGGGGCGGGGCAACTGGAAGCACCGCCCACCTCCGCAGTCCTCCCCGCCTCTGCCGCCCCCTCTACCCCCCCTACCCCCCGCCCTCGCACTGCTCTGGACCAATAGGAAGGGCTCCTCGTGATGACGGACGGCTGAGGCTTTGCAGAGGAACCCGTTTCTCTCTCCCTCTTCCCTCTGTTTTTCTCAAACGACTTGAACGCAACATGTTGACTTGCTGAGATTGGAACGATCGACCTGGACCAAGAAGAACCCTCACCCAGGACCAGGACCATGGAGCCAGGTCTTCCTCCACACTCACACACACCATCCACACACACACACACACACACACACACACAGGTTCTGGTCGGACGGGCTCTTCAGGGATCCAGCCAGCCCTGGTCGGGGTCTCTCTCAACGGCAGTGCAGGGCTACTGGAGGGCTCAACCATTTTCCCACAGTGCACTTCTGCTACACACACACACACCCTCACACACACTCTACCGCTACTACTGCACTTCCCTTTAAAGGACAGCTGAAGTGCAACCTGTGGTGATTTCTGCTGTGATGACACCGAGGGTCACATGACGAATACATCCTGCGTGATCCACGACATGCAGTAAGACACGGCTAAAGCTAGCATGTAGCTTCTCACCAAACACAACATACATACCACACGGCACTTTTAACAATAAAGACACGCTTGTCAATGAATCGATATCGGCGTACAAGGCTAGGCCCAGTGGACCTGTGCTACAAAAGATGACTTAAAGACAAACTAATTTGTCTCAATGAAGGTACTATGTGTAAGAAAATCAGCAACGTATTCTCATCACTCATTAAGTGAACTGCAGCCTACTGGAGCTCTAAGTGCATTCAGAGCACTGGAGTGCGATCTCTGTGGGTTGAGACAATAACGATCATAAACTAATGTTCGTCCTAATCATAAATAAACAATTTACAAATTAAAAAGAACACATGTTTGCCATTAATCCGCGCTTGGACGTCACTTCCTTCCTTTTCCCCCGAAAAACCGACCCGTTTCAAATAAAATGGAAGTCATCCCACAGGCTGCTCGAAGTTCTATCACAACCTGTTCATTTACTGGCAATTGAAATAAATTTCTACATGTCAAAAAAATCTGACGCATAGTACCCTCAAACACAAACAAAGTGTGACTGTGATGATAAAAGCGTCACTTGTTGTCGTTGATATATTTCTGGTGTTTATCCCCTCTGGGCCAGGGTTGGTGCTGCTCTGGGGTGCTCACCACCATAGACTGTCCCTACGTCCTCCAGTCTGCTCTCTCTCTCTCCACCCACCTCCTCTCCCCGACCCCGCCCCCCTCCACCCCCACTACCACCCTCCTAATGGACCAGACCGGCTTTACGGGTGTGTCTCTGTGGCAACAGCCCTGTAAATAGAACCCAGCATTGTTCTTGTTTTAACTTAAAGATCCCATGCCACACCTATTTCATTAATTTTTTTGTCCTTTGATCGAGTTTGTAACATTATTTGTGTTGGAAATGTCTTGGATGGCTTATTTGAAGCTATTCTAGCATGTCTGAAAAGCCTGGTAGAAAAGACGACTGCTTTTCTCATGAATATTTAATGTCTTAATGAGCTTTGCTCTGATTGGATCGCTGTTCTTATGAATATTCAATATTCAAATGTTGCTTTGCTCTGATTGGTTCAGCTGTGGACGTCAAAGCAGCTGTCAACATGCTTACCGTGCCACAGCACATCATCGTCTTCGAAATGCGCCGAACACACCGAACACATCGCTAATCTGGTTCCATAGTGTTTTGGTATTTCTCCAAAAATGAATTGCAACCATTTCTCCCTCAGAAATGGTTGAATTTCTGTGGGTGGTTACGAACCAACCAAATGGGCAGGACCATGAATAATAATTTGTCAACGCTACGTAGCACTGACGGCTTATCCAGATTGGCTCAATTTTTCTGTCTTTTTCCTTTCATTGGCTATTGCATACAGCAGACAAACTGCATAGATTTCAAACTTACCACAGGTCACAAACTCATTCTGACCTATGTTATTTAACAAAGATAGGAAAAATGGGATTTTAATGGCATGGGATCTTTAAGAATGACCTACGGTAACCTGTGACCTGTGCTGGTCACAGGTTACCGGACGGCCACCAAGAGAAACACTACTCCTACTACTAAAATCTATGATGGTGTAATGTACAAAAAAAAGATAAAAGGTTTTAAAGACTTGTCTCTGGGTTTGTTGCAATGACCGGGGGGCTGAAACTGAAGATGTCTATTTTAT
Organism: Coryphaenoides rupestris; assembly: GCA_002895965.2. Classification (NCBI taxonomy): domain Eukaryota; kingdom Metazoa; phylum Chordata; class Actinopteri; order Gadiformes; family Macrouridae; genus Coryphaenoides; species Coryphaenoides rupestris. The sequence goes on along the minus strand of PIJE02002901.1, from coordinate 17,819 downwards.
AAAGTGAATATCTTTTTTTAGAATGATTGTTGTTGATTGAACGTCTTGATTGAAAAAAGATTTTTTGTTCCCCTTTTTTTTGGTTTTGTTTCCTCTGTTGACTCTCGTGGGCTCATCTGTCATTGTTCTGTTGTTACGATGTGGCGGCAGGACAGGTGTGCTGGGTGATGTGTGTTGGGTGCTGGATGGGTGTTATGTTGCACAATGTGGATGTGGGAGTGGGGGGGTGGGGTGGTGTTTGATCTCGCGTTTTTGAAGATTGTGTGTGGCTGAAAATTGCCAGTGTTGCAAAGTATCAGTAGCCACGTGTCTATTGATCGTTCCTTCTCGTTCTCACTGATCACATTAGGACTTTTGCTCGGCACCCGGCCCGAGCAATCAACCGTTTTTGGGGACCGATCGTCTGATCACTGGTCGCTTCTCGTGGACAACAACAGAAACAAGAGTGAGATAAGCAGCAGTCGGGGTGGGGGGGTGGTGGTGGAAGGAAAATGTAAAACCAGTTGCAGAGCAAACCCAGTGCACCACACAGTAGACCAGGAAAGTGACTGTGTGGATGATAATGGTATTATATTATTCTAATATTTCCTTTGTTTCGCACACATCGAACGGGGAATCGTTTGTCCGACTGAATCTGAGGAATGAGCTTTCTACGATGACGACCGTGTGTGTGTGTGTATAAGAGTTGTGTATGCCCGTTGTTTTACCAGTCTTTAAGGTTCTACCGATGATTTTGTCTCTGCACCATTTCTGAGCTCTGAGTGCTTTGTACGTAGGATTGCATGGATGGGAGGGAGTTGCGATGCAAAAAAAATATATATATAAGACAACCCGGATACAGATAGAAAACAATAGTAAGCGTGTGTCATAACCATGCTGATATAACGACCATGACTTTCCTGTTTGTTTCCTGCAGCGATCCTCTAGAGAAAATACGGCAGAGAATCAGGGTTCTGGTGGCGGTGTGCTGCTGCTATGGTCTGCTTGTGGATGTTCTCGTTTCTGTGCGGTCAAACCAATAGTAGGAGATTAAGAGTTTTATATATACTGTATACAGTGTTTGAAAAGAACTGTAAAAAAAAAAAAACAGGTCAAAAATGAAATATAAGAAGACGACGACCTCAGATGCTTTCACGGGCCTGCATGTCTGTTAGCTCTCCTTATGAAGCCGCTGGTGTTGGTGACAGTGGGCTTCTTCTTCTTCTTTTGCACACTTCTCACTGTGACTCACGGAGGACAGCCCCTGATAATGACCGGACCGAAACAGAGCACTGCCACATTAAGGTGTGCAGTGCAAAAATTCTCTTTCTCTCCCCCCCACCCCACCCACCTCCTCCTTCTACTCCACCGCCACCACTTCCTTCTTCTCCACCACCTCCTCCACCCCAGAATCAGCCCTCTGGCTGCTTAAGGCCGGCGTAGAGAACGTTTTATTTTCCGTTCAAAGTCCATGTACACTTTGTCTGGGAGAAGCGCCTCAAATACGGGCTCTCTTTCTCTCTGTCATTCATAATTGTGTTTTTTTATTTTTTATGTAATTTATTATTATTATTTCTTCTTCTTTGTACATAACATGCAGTATATTTTACCTTCGGAAATGATGAAAACAAACAAACCAAGTATGTACGGTATGTATGTGTTTCTTAAATATTCTCTTCCCAATGTTTTATAAATAAATACATGTACAGCAATAAAGCACCATTGTTTCAGTGCCGAAGTTGTCCGGTGTCCGTGTTCTGGTTTGTGAGGACGTGTGTACGCGACGCACAGACCCATCGGTTGACCCCGCATGACCCCGACTATCACCCATTGGGTGCATTGGAACAGCATAAGAAAACAGAGTTGAACTTCTGCTCTGTAAAGTGTCAGTCAAAGCGATAGACAAGTCCCTCCTCTTTTCTGATGAACCAATGGTGGGAGAATATCAAGTATCTAAGTGAACTAAGGCTCCAGTACAATGGCACCATGGTCCAGTCAAGGTTGTATCCCTTGTCAGCGAGAAACACCTTATCTGGAGTTAAGGCCTTCTCAGCTAGGGAAGATACATCTCCTCCTCTCACCTTGAGGCACTCATCCTGTATGAACTCCGTGCACCCATGTTTTGCTTAGCTTACCACATAACATGACAACGGCGCGTGCATGAGTGCATGCGCGTCCAGGGACCATGCGCTTGTAAGCGAACTTGTCAAGGCCATATCCCCAAACTGTGGGAAACACCTTATCTATGTAAGACGTCAGATGTCAGACACAACAATGGCAAGAGACAAGAGACAGATCATCTGAGGTCTGGCAGGTGCAAATATACTTAAAAGTAACTCGAAATGAGCGTCTGAAGCAAATGTCTTTAATAATGTGTCCTGGGAGTGGGCATCCCCCACCCAGTTGTGCCCAGGTGCTCTCTAGCCACACAACATTTCCGCCTTTTTTACCCCTTACCTGCCCCCCCTGCTGTTATCTCGACATCTGCACAGAACCGCAGAGCTGTAGCCTCCAGCCAACTTCTTCTCAGTACATCGTTAGTGAGACTTTGTAATGGTTTTATGAATGGACTTCAAATAGCTAATTGACGCTAATCCCCCAGATTGCGTGTGTGGGCTTCATAATGTGGTGGATTAGCGGTGAAGACCTCTGTAGGCTACACCTGCACCGACAGGCACCGACATTGCTGCTCGATCGGACGGCATTCCTCGTTAGGCCAGCACTCGCACACTCGACACACTGAACTGAATTCAGCTTTATCACAGCCTGGAACTCTTCATCACTTGATCCATGATTTAACCTCGATGCATAATTCAATCCGGTGTGTGTGTGCACATGTGTGTGTGTGTCTGTGTGCGTGTGTGTGTGCACATGACTGTATGTGTGTGTGTGTGTGTGTGACATGCATACACACACACACACACCCAACGTGAGTCACATTCCTGCGTGACTCACTCGACTTCATTGTGCAAATCAAGGATGGTGTAAATTAGAGGAAGGTTCCCTCCTGCCTCCGGGACTCTGACTCGCTGGGGGAGTCCTTGTCAATGGCCACCTTCAAAGAAGCTAATGACTAATGCAGGGCCAGGTGGTTCACCTCCGGGATCACAGACCTAGCAGTAAGGAGGTGGGAGGAGTGGGCGGCAGGAGCAGGAGATGTGTGTTGCTGTTGTTTTGTTTTGTTGTTGCTGCTGTTGTGGTAGAAATCCCAGATCCAGCAGTCCTACTGTGTTACAGCAGAACTTCTTGGGGGAGATTACCATCTCCCCCAAGAAACTGGACTAAAAATTGAAAGGGGTGGGTTTATGTTTCCTTGTCTGCCATCAAACCCTAACCCTAAACCTAATTTGTGAGAGTATTGTTCTGGTTCTCATTCAGGTTCTGGTTATGGCTGTGGTTCTGGTTCACACACACACACCAGTGTTAATTTTGGCAGCTATTTTAGATTTAGTCTTAGTCTTCAGACGAAAATGTATATTAGTTTTAGTAAAATTTTGTCATTTTTATCCTTCTTAGTTTTAGTCTAGTTTTCGTCGACGGAAACTCATAACATTTTAGTCTAGTTTTAGTCACATTTAAAAAATAAGATACAACAGACCGGGTATCCTTCTAATGATGTATTGCATAGATCGACATACTGCGCGACGATTTGATGCATTCATCTGATTGATAAAAACCCGACAATGCGCGCCTGCCCCTCCCCGGATTAACTGTTATAAGAAGAAGCGCCTGGTCCTGT
>PIJE02002901.1:0-13418 GCA_002895965.2 Coryphaenoides rupestris | reverse complement strand
TCGGAGGCGGTCCGAGGATTGATGGCGATGGAGGGCTGTGGGGAATAAAGGATGTTGCCAAGCAATGGCGTTGGCGTTCGCCAGGGCTGCCTCTTAGGTCAGCAAAAGCCTTTGAACCCTGCTCCTCAAGTGGTTGGAAAGTCGTCCCGTGTTCCACAGGAGCGATGTGCGCGGGAAGAAGGCGCGGCCATAAACGCAACGTGCCCTTGGACCTCGCAGGAAAAAATTTTATCAAGCCTCTTCAGCCAGTCTCCGACCAGTCAGTGATTGTTGGGTGTTGGCCAATTGGCAAGCTCTTACTTGGGAAGGCAAGCTGACGCAGGAAAAAAGCTGGATGTTAAAAGGGAAATCGGGGTCTGTGCTTTCGCCCCAGGAGATCCAGCAACGGGTCCCATGAGGCTCAGACGGTTTGCTGTCACCCCAGTCCCCTTGAAGGAGAAGAAAGCCTGCTTGCTTCTCTCAGTGTACCCGACAGTTCAACGTTTTAAAACAAGGTGGGCTTTGAGCGCTGCATACTTCTTCCTCAGTTGCCGGAGGATGCTTTAAGGAGGCTCACCACCTCTGAATTGGCTGCTTGGAATTTCCGAGAGCTGACACAACGTAGTAGTATTTTTGTTGTTATCCGCGGTGATCTCACGCAACGCGAAAACTGCGCTTCGGTTCTGGGCGAACCATGCCGACGCCACGATTTCCCAGAATTCCGGGGAGTTTGAGGGTAAAAACAGCGTTCGCGGTCAATCGGTCCGTGTCGTGTCTCCCTGGATACGTCCAGCAAACATAACATACGGGGTCACCAGTGGTGGAAATTGCATCAAAAAAGCAAGAGACAAACTTTTTTCCACGTTGAGGCAGCACGAGTTCGTTGTGTCGTTTAATTTGAATCGTCAAACTAGAGAAACTACAAATAGATGGCGCCTGCCCGGAAACCAAAACAAAGCATGGGGCTCTAACCGTCAATCACACACACGGATTAGGTTAAAGGGACCAGCGATCCCGAAACAGTCAAACTTTGCATGTCATAACACATAACATTAAAAACAACTGCGATGAAAAAACAGGTGTGTAGGAACCACACTAAGAAGAACAAGGGGTGAATTATGTTCACATTCACTTTACCAGACTATTCATGACATATTCGTGTGTGTGAAAAGGGGACTTATCTTTCAGTCGGGTGGACACACACCAGAATATAGGGGATGTGTGCCAACATTACTCTACTTAAAAACCTACCACGCCCTGGCTTTTGAGACTCGGCTAAGCTTTAAAACAATGAGATCCCTGCATAGTGTAGCTTTAAGGTCTAAGACACCAGAACTGGGCAAACTACGGCCCGCGGGCCCATAATACGGCCCGTTGCCCGTTGTTTTAAAATCCGGGCCCGTCGGGGCATTTAACAATTAAACAACAGTCCCTATAATACATTTTACAATTTTGTAAGTATTCATTTCGCTGTTTTTTTTTTCATCCTGCAATTGATTTTCTTGATTGGGTGTCCACTAGATCAGAGGACAACTTATATGCAAGACCGTTAATTCGGAGCAATACCGCACCGTGGAGAACGCGCAGGACCGGCAACCGAGTCAGTGGATAGATCGATTGATTGAGTTGAATGGGAAGGATGTTTTTTTCTTAATCATACAAAAGGGACATTTGGGGTCCATGTGCTTCATTACAAAGCACGATTCTCTGATTTATTCCACCCCGCAAAAAGCCCTATTGGGGTCATGCTGTCGTTTAGGGGCCGTGGTCCGGAGAGGCCCCATTTAAGCAGAGAGAGAGAGAAATAGAGGGGGGGGGGGGGGAAGAGAGAGCAAAAGATGGATGGAGGCACAGATGGCCAAAAGGGGTAAAATTTGCCACCAACTGCCCTCTGATGCGCTCGGCCATTAAGCCAGAATCAAACACGCCACACACGCAACGCACCACCACATAACACGCACACACACACACATTCACACACGGCATTACACACTGTGGCAAGGACGGCCCACTGAGGGGTCGACTGGGAGTGGTGGGACGACGGGTCCGGGGACTTGAGTTCCCCCATTCGGGCCCCAGCAGGGGAGGAAAAAGGCTTGAGGAGACAGGAAATTTGAGAAAAGAGGTGAACAATTAGCTCCAAGTGGAAATGTTTGGCTTGTGGCCTCGTTGAGAGCAATCCACGCGCAGCCCAATCAAGGGCCCGTGATCCAGACAATAAAATGGAAGAGAGACCCTGTGTTGGTCGGTGGGGAACCGGGTCGAGCGAAGAGGTGTGAAGAGAGAGAAGCGAGAGCGAGAGAGAGGAGAGAGAGAGAGATACTACGCTGTCGGTGCCGTCTACGAGCAGTGGGTAGGCGGGGCCTGGCAGCCACTTGCTTTCTTCAGCCGTCAGTTGCGCCCCAGCGAGCGGAAGTACAGCACTTTCGACCGGGAGCTGCTTGGTCTCTACCTCGCCATCAGACACTTTCGCTCCCTGCTGGAAGGTCGACACTTCACTGCTTTTGTCGACCACAAGCCGCGTGGACTTTCGCCATGGCCAAGGTGGCTGAGCCGTGGTCCGCCCGCCAGCAACGTCATCTGTCCTACATTTCGGAGTTCACCACAGATTTACAGCACGTTGCCGGCAAGGACAACCAGGTGGCGGACTGCCTGTCACGGGGCTGTGGCAAGGAAGCAGTCCATCTTGGCTTGGATTACAGCCGCATGGCAGCGGAACCAGGACCACAGAACCCAGAACGTGCAACTCCTCAGGACTCGACATACCCAGGGCTGAAAATAGAGGATGTGGTTTTTGGCGATGCCGGCACACTCCGCTCCTCTGTGGGATCATCTCCACAGGCAGTCCTCAGGCCAATCATTCCCATGGGATGGAGACGACAAGTTTTTGACGCCATCCATGGTCTCTCCCACCCAGGTTCGAAAGCGTCACAGGAGACTGGTCGCAGCAAAGTTTGTTGGCGCGGCGCTCAAGAAGGACGTCAGGGACTTGGGCTAACAACCTGGTCTTGAGTTGCCAACGGGCCAAAGTACAACCGCCACACTAAAAGCCCCGTTAGAGTTTGTTTCCCGGTGCCCAGAGAGACGGTTTTGGACCATGTTAACGTGGAATCTGGTAGGCCCTCTGCCCTCCTCTCAGGGTTTCACGTACCTATTGACCATGGTTGACAGGACCCACCCGTTTGGCCTGAGGCTGTGCCACTGACATCGCTGGCATCTGTCGAGATGACACGGGGCATTTATCGGCACCTGGGTTGCCCGTTTCGGCACTCCTTCGGACATATCCTCTGACCCGGGGCGCGCAGTTTACATCTGAGCTGTGGAACGCTGTCGCACAGAGCCTTGGAGTGAAACTCCACCGCACGACCGGCATATCACCCACAGGCTAAATGGACTCTGTGAGCGATTCCATAGGTCAATGAAGGCTGCTCTTCGTGCCCAGCCTCAAAGACAGCAAACTGGGTCGACAAGCTCCCGTTGGGTAATGCTGGGCATCAGGACTGCACCAAAGGAAGACCTACAGTCCTCATCCGCAGAGCTGGTCTATGGCCAGCCGCTGCGGGTTCCAGGGGATTTTGTCCCTAGCACCACCGTTCCTTGGTCCTGCGACTCTCGAGCGGGCCACGCTACTGGACAATGCGAGGCTTTTCGCACCTGTCCCTACTTCCCGTCACGGCCTCCCTCAGTCGCACATCCCCGCTGGGCTTAAGACGGCTGACTAACGTTTTCATTCGCCACGACGGCCCACAGGGGACCACTACGCCCACCCTACGAGGGCCCATTCCGTGTTTTGGAGACGGGGGACAAACATTTTGTGGTGGACATGGGCGGGCAAACCGGAGCGACTCTCCATTGACCGCCTCAAACCAGCTCACTTGGACGTGGGCTAGGCCCATTGAATTGGCCCAGCCCCCACGACGTGGACGACCTCCCAGCTCTGCCCCCACCCCCTGCTCCCCTCCCTCCCAAAACTCCCACACTCCATGCCCCACCACCCGTGTCATGCGGGAACACCTGCCGCAGTTGTGTCTCCTCGACCTCCTGTACGGCACAGCCGTTGTGGCCGGTTAATACGTCCACCTCCTCGATGACTGTTTTTTTCTTCTGATATGGTGAATTCTGGGGGGACGTGTGTAGTGAATGTGACATAATTCACCCTTGTTCTCTAGTGTGGTTCTACACACTGTTATTTCATGCAGTTGTTTAATGTTATGTGTTATGCATGCAAGTTTGACTGTTTCGGGATCGTGGTCCCTTTAACTAATCTGTGTGTGTGATGACGTAGAGCCCCATGCTTGTTTTGGTTCCGGGGCAGCGCCATCTTTGTAGTTCTAGTTTTGCGATTCAAATTAAACGACACACGAACTCGTGTGCTCAACGTGAGAAGTTGTCTCTTGCTTTTTGATGCAATTTCCACACGTCTTTATTTATAGTAAAGGGGAAGGGAAAGTGCAGGGATATTTATAGTGACCAAGTCCGTTATTCCGATACCATTGTCGTTCGTATGCAGGGGGTTATCACACCGGGAAGTGGTCTCAGGGGGTCCAGGGCAAGGCAGGCGGGAGGGTCGTCAGGCAGGCAAGGGTCGATACACCATCGGGTTCTCGGACAGGCTTTAAGTCGGGCACACAGCCACTCCTGTCTCTTTCCACTCACCCACACAGGGTCTTGGTTCTCGTCCTTCCTCCTCCTCCTCCTCTTTTCCACCACCACTTCCTCGTACTCTCCCACGTCACTCTCCTCCACTCTCTCACCTGTCTCGAACCTCCACCACCCAGGTCCTCTCCTATTTATAGTCTGTGGTTGGGTCCTTAATTGGCTGCCTGCACAGCCAATTTCAATTAGGCTGATTGTCGTTTTACACTACTTGCTTTTTTATGCTTTTTAATTCTTATTATTATTACTCCTATGTTGTCTGTATGTACCAACAACCACAGCAAATTCCTCGTATGTGAAAACTACTTGGCGAATAAAGCGATTCTGATTCTGAATCTGATTCTGATTCTGCCTTGGTTGCAATTCCTGCCTCCTCGGCTCCCTCTGGGGGCTGAATGGGTCGTCTGCTGCGTCGCCTCCCGGGTCGTCTGCTGCGTCGTCTGCTGCGTCGTCTGCTGCGTCGCCTCCCGGTCCCTCTGCTGCGCCGCCTCCCGGGTAGTCCACTATCAGCTGGGCCTGGAGCTCTTCAGCCTGCTCCACCGTCAGCTGGGCTGCGGCCTTCAGCTGGGCCTTCTCTGCCGTCAGCTGGGCCTGGAGCCCTTCAGCCTGCTCCAGTGCCTGCTGCTCTCGTTGACCAGCGGCCGTCAGCTGGGCCTGGAGCTCTTTGGCCTGCTCCAGGGCCTGCTGCTCCCTTTGGCCGGCGGCCGTCAGCTGGGCCTGGTCCGCCGTCAGCTGGGCCTGGAGCCCTTCAGCCTGCTCCAGTGCCTGCTGCTCTCGTTGGCCAGCGGCCGTCAGCTGGGCCTGGAGCTCTTTGGCCTGCTCCAGGGCCTGCTGCTCTCTTTTGCCGGCGGCCGTCAGCTGGGCCTGGAGTTCTTTCGCGTGCTCCAGGGCCTGCTGCTCTTTGGCCGGTGGCCGTCAGCTGGGCCTTGAGCTCTTTCGTCAGCTGGGCCTGGAGCTCTTCAGCCTGCTGCTCTCGTTGGCCAGCAGCCATCAGCTGGGCCTGGAGCTGGTTCTGGAGCCCTTTGGCCTCCTTCCGGGCCTGCTCCTCCTGCCTTCAGCTGGGCCTGGAGCTCTTCGGCCTGCTCCATGGCCTGCCACTCTCGCTGGGCTTGCTCCGCCACCAGCTGGGCCTGGAGCGCTTTGGTCTGCCGCCGGGCCTGCTTCTCTCGCTGGCCTGCGGCCTCCAGGGTGGCGTCGTGCTCCCGCCGCTCCAGCAGCAGCTGACCGATCCGGCCCTCCAGCTGCTCCCTCACAGTGAGCTGCATGGCCTCCAGCTCCTGGTACCTCCTCTGGGTTGTAGCCTGCATGGCCCCCAGCTCCTGTATCATAGCCTCCATCTGGCCCACATTCTCCTTCTGGATCCGCAGCTCCTGGCTGAGCTGCTTTATTTTGTCCTTATCCAGGGAGGCCTCCTCCTGGAGAGAAACCACTTCCTCTCCCTCCTGGACCCGTGGGCCCTCCCTGGCAGCAGCCTCAGCCCTCTGCTTCCTGGCAGCTTTCTTCTTCTGCCGGCTGGTTTTCCCAGGGGGAACGCTCCCCTCGACCAAACGGTCGACCAGGGCATCCATGTCCGGACCACCCTGTACAAAAATGTTAAAGAGCTCCTCTAGGGGGTCCATTTTTGTTTTGTTTTTATGCGTCAGCGGTGGATCTAGGGGTGGGTGACTTATTATTTTCAGTCAGTCAGTCTTAAGTGCCCGCATTCTCCACCATATGTGGCACACTCCCCTATATTGTGGAGTGTGTCCACCCGACTGAAGATAAGTCCCCTTTCACACACCAATATTCAATGAATAGTCTTTATAGTAAAGGGGAAGGGAAAGTGCAGGGATATTTATAGTGACCAAGTCCGTTATTCCGATACCGTTGTCGTCGTTCGTATGCAGGGGGTTATCACACCGGGAAGTGGTCTCAGGGGGTCCAGGGCAAGGCAGGCAAGGGTCGATACACCATTGGGTTCTCGGACAGGCTTTAAGTTGGGCACACAGCCACTCCTGTCTCTCTTTCCACTTACCCACACAGGGTCTTGGTTCTCGTTCTCGTTCTTCTTCTTCTTCTTCCTCCTTTTCCACCACCACCACTTGCACTTGCACTTGCACTTGCACTTGCACTTGCACTTCCTCGTACTCGCCCACGTCACTCTCCTCCACTCTCTCACCCGTCTCAAACCTCCCCACCACCCAGGTCTTCTCCTATTTATAGTCTGTGGTTGGGTCCTTAATTGGCTGCCTGCACAGCCAATTTCAATTAGGCTGATTGCCTTGGTTGCAATTCCTGCCTCAAAGTCACAAAGTGCTGCACAGGAGTAAAATAGTTAAAATAAGACCATCACATAGTAAGAAAGAATAAAAACTAAAAACAAAGGACATAAAACACACAGAAATACAAACAAGAGTCTAGACAAAGGCTGGTCTGAACAGATGAGTCTTTAGCTGCTTTTTAAAAGTATCAACTGAGACCGCAGATCTTAAGTCCAGTGGAAGGGCGTTCCACTGTGTAGGTGACACCATTTCAAAGGCTCCATCACCTGATCACCCGTCTAAGTACCTGATCACCTGTCTCACCACCTGATCACCAGTCTCACCACCTGATCACCTGTCTCACCACCTGTCTCACCGCATCCTAGAAATATGCTGCATGTCACTTGTCTTTCTAACGGATGGGGAGCCACAGTAGATTAATACACACTTTTTACCCTCTATGTGTGTGTGTGTATGTGTGTGTGTGTCAGTGTTAATTTTGTTAGCGAAATGTTTGACGAAAAATATGCGTTAACGACCTTTTTCCCATGACTAAGACGTTACGTTGACGTCACGAAAACTGATCTTTAAAAATAAAAACTGTGACTAAATCTATTTTTACTTTCGTTGACGAGACAAGACTCAAATGTTAGTGGTGGACTAACGGACATTCAAAATTTAATTAATTATTTTTTCAAAACTTGCATGCACCTAGTGCAGTGCATCCTTTAAAACCGATGGGAGCGCCGGCGCTCCCAAAACACTCGCCTTTTTCAAACTACCGTAACTCCGAGACCGTTTGTTCAATCGAAGAAATTCCGGTTTCTGAAAGCAGAGAAGCTGCGCTTTCCAACCATATAGGGGTATTACGGTAAACCGGCGGGGTTGCGCGGAAGAGTTGCGCAAAAAAGTTGTAGGAGGAGTTGAGAAGCAGGAGGAGACAGATGATTCAAGCTTGTTTCTGCTGAACAAGCAAGTTACAATAGGTCATTTCAAACAATGTCATGTGCAATATTTTCTATCTTGGTTTACTTATTTTTAATAAATGTATCTTACTTGTATTGTGATTTTACATCTGATCTGACCTCATGTGCCGGCAATGCCCGAAGCCGGTCACCGCATCGTGGTTCTTGGAAAACGGTGGCAGACCCTGATGTAGTCCCTCATCTTCCCAGGTTTACCCCCAAAAAACCCTTGTGTTCAACCCCCTCTCAATGTTGGTAATCCATCACCAGGTGACATTTTTTGGAAATCATGAAGCCCAACATTTTTTTGGAAATCATGAAGACCAAAAACGCCTGGACATTAGTAGAAATAAGAGGCCACAAAATGGAAACTAAAATGCCCAAGGCTCACAATCTTTTGTGGAGTGATGTATTTGTTGTGATTGAATATATTGAATATGTGAAATCTTTTGTTCATGTCCATTATGTGTGTTATTTACTAAAAACCTGTTCAAATCCAATTCCGATTTTGTGTTTTTCTGTTCTTACACACTGTTTTTACACACTAAAAATATATATTGAAAGCTGAAGTAGTCCTGATAAAAAGGGGCAAAAGCACTTACTCACAGTACATTTTCTGACACTTTTACAGCCAAAACAACAAAAGTGGTCCAGGCGGGTTAACGGGGCTATAAGATGGACTATTAAATGTGACTAAAACTAGACTAAAATGTGATGAGTTTTCGTCGACTAAAACTAGACTAAAATGTTCTGAGTCGACAAAAACTAGACAAAACTAAGAAGGATAAAATTTACTAAATGTGACTAAAACTAATATGCATTTTCGTCTTAAGACTAAATCTAAAATAGCTGCCAAAATTAACACTGGCACAAACCCATTCATGCACTCTGTCTCTCTCTCTAGCTCTCTCTCTCACTCGCATAAACACTCACCTGCTCACACACAGACACAAACACACACTGGCCCCGTTCCTGTTCACTGTATACACATCAGACTTTATGTACAACTCTGAGTCCTGCCACATCCAGAAATACTCTGACGATACAGCTATTGTGCCGTGTGTGAGGAAGGGACAGGAAGAAGAGTACAGGAGTCTGATGGGCACTTTCAGTGACTTGAGCGAGAGGAACGGCCTGCTACTGAACACCTCCAAGACCAAGGAGATGGTTGTGGACTTTCGTAGGTCCAAACCACCCCTGCATCCAGTCAACATCCAGGGAAAGGACATAGAGGTGGTGCAAGTACCTGGGTGTGCACCTCGATACCAAACTGGACTGGTCCCTGAATACGGATGCTCTCTACAAGAAGGGACAGAGCAGGTTGTTTTTCCTCAGGAGGCTCAGGTCCTTCGATGTCTGCGGTGAGATGCTGTTCATATTTTACCAATCAGTGGTTGCAAGTGTCCTTTTTTATGCAGCAGTCTGCTGGGGAGGTGGCATGACAGACTAGGACGCCAGGCGGCTGGACAAGCTGGTCAAAAAGGCTGGTTCAGTGCTTGGGAGGAGCTTGGACTCATTGGGGACTGTGGTGGAAAGACGCACGCGAAGCAAGATGCAGGCCATCGTGGACAATGTCAGCCACCCTCTCTACCACGCCCTGGCAGGGCTGAGCAGTAGCCACAGCAGACGGCTCATCTCTGCGCTCACGCACGGAGCGGCACAGGAGATCCTTCATCCCCACGACCATAAGACTGTACAACACCTCGGTCTAGGGCAAGGGCTCATCCCCCTCCCTCGCTTCTGCTTCTGTGGTACACTACCCGGGACAATGTGCAATTAATTATTTATTATAATTAATTTTAACTTGACCTGATAGAATGTACGTCTATTGTCTGTTGTCTGTCCTTTTATTTATTTATTGTCAACTGTATTGTTGTTGTTCGACTTGAGCTACGGGATACCTTGAATAATAAAGTATAGGATAAATAAAGTATCTATGTACCTTCTCAATTCATGTTATTTGTATTGTATTGTTCTTCTTCACTGTACATCCTGCATGTGTCTGTGGGTGGGGGGAGGCAGAGGTGGGGGGGGAGTGTGTACGCAATGTAGGATCAAAGGGATTGAAGCACAATATCGATCGATATGTGTGCTTGCTTGTTTCAGTCCATACACACACACGCACACACGCACACGCACATACACACACACGCACACACACACACGCACACACGCACACGCACATACACACACATACACACACAAACACATGCGCACACACACCTATTCCTCGCTCACCAGGGAGAGCCAGTGACATGTTGTTTATGTGTCTCTCTGCCCCACGTCTGAGTGTGTTACTGTGGGTGAGAGAGAGAGAGAGAGAGAAAGGAAGGGAGAGAGACAGAGAGGGAGAGAAAAGAGAGTGAGGGGTAGAGAGAGAGAGAGAGAGAGGTTTGCGAGGTTTCGGAGCTCCGGGGTAAACATGTTTCCTCTGCAGTATCGATCCCTCCCGTTGTGGTCTGGCTGCTCGCTGGTCGTCAGCTTTATGAGGGGGATGTTGACTTTACAAGCAGCAGACCCGCGACTCCACTGCACCCAGCCTGGTCGATTCACCCAGGACCAGACAGCCAGGGCCTCGAGGAGAGAGGAGGGGAGGAGCCAGGGAAAGGGGGGCGGAGTGGTGGGGAGAGGGAGGGAGGTGATCCAATGTGAGACACTGGCGCTTCGGTGATGCCAGTGTGGGCAGTTTTTGTTCAATAGGTCAGAAGAGCCCTCCACCTCCTCCTTCTCCTCCTCCTCTCCTCCTTCCTCTACCTCCCCTTCCTCTACCTCCTCCTCCTCCTTATTCTTCTCACTCTGTTAACCCGGCGCCTCGGAAGCAAGAGACAGACAGGGTCTGTTGCACGGTGGTAGACAGGGGAAACAGTCCATCTCATGACCCTCTCCCAGCCAGCCAGCCTTACCAGTGACGCGGCTCGCCCAATCTCGCAATATTCTCAACATCATCTGCAATATTACTTTTCAATACCATTGCCAATTGCCTTATTTTTTCTAAATGTTTTTAAGATTTATTGTTATTCTATTATGCGTATACCCTTTAGATGTATGAGTCTATTGTTTTTATTCTCATGATCTATGTCTTATGTCCCTCCATCCTGTCCTCCTCTGACCCCCCCCCCCCCACCACAGTCCCGGGTTCCTCCTCCTCTCCCGGTCGTTTCCTGGAAGGCCGGTGCCGGGCTTCTGTGCGTTGCCGGGGACAACGGGCGGGAAATCAACATGATCATTTCAACACTGTCTCAATTTTCAATTAAAGACTTTCCAGATCTGTCTCTGCTTCAGACAGATCCATCACACAGTCAAGCACATGGGTCCTCCTCTGCAGAGGAGGGACACACACACACACACACACACACACACACACACACACACACACAAGCGTGCACACACACACACATATGCAGACACACACACATATGCAGACCCACACACACACACAAGCTTGCACGCACGCACACACACACGCACACACACAGATGTCACACAGCACGCCCCCCGTCAACCCCACTACACACACACACACACACACACGGACACACACACACACGCCCCCACCACAGACAAACACACACAGATGTCACACAATACGCCCCCCGTCATTTTTCCCTGTTCACGGTATGTTACAAAAAAAATGCAAAAATGTATGTGACCTGACTGTAAACAAGGCCTCCGACCTCCGACCTCAAATACCAAGAAACCCACCCCCCCTAAAGTGTGGATATGATATGGAAAGTAATGTGACAGTAATGTCACACATTGGTGGATGACACACACGCACACACGCGCATCCTCACACACGCACACACACACACACACACACACACACACATACTCACACACACACACACACCCTTAGAGAAGCAGGCTGCTTACTCCAGATGGTTGTGGAACGTTGCTGTTTGGACACTATCATCCCCAAATTAATGACCTTTTTCTCAGCATCCACTTGCTTTCTAGACGGTAATTACAATATAATGAAAGAAATGACCAAGCGACTATTGTATCGATGTAGGTCACATCGTAGATGTGTTGTGATCACATGTTAGATGTGTGTTAACATGGTGGATGTGATGTGTTCACATGTTAGAAGTGTCTTCACATGGTAGATGTGGTGTGTTCACACGTCAGACGTGTGTTTACGTGTGAGATGGGGTGTGTTCACGTGTAGCAGTTGACCCCCTCGCGTCACACACATGTTGTTTTGTTGCTATGCAGTAGCATACAAATGAAAAATGAATAGCATTATGTTTGTTCAATTGTCAATTCGATAGGTACGGCGTTGAAACATCATTGTTTTCAATCAACTATTGATATGTTGAAGTCTGTGTCATACGAAATGCAAACTGTAAAAAAAGATTTGCATTTTAGAAAATGCAAATCAGGGGCGTTTTTGCGATATTTGCATTTTGCAACACTTGTTTGTAGGGCACATGGTGTGTGGCTGGCCTTTCAGAAGATACAAAATATATATTTCCCTTTGTTGTCACCAACACGGGAGTATTTTGTGTTGTGTCAGTTGTGTAATGTTTACACGGAACACAAAACCCCGGTGGAAAATGTAGGCAGGAAAGCAGGAACAGGCCCGAGGCCTCGCTGTCACCAGGCCCTGACTCACTCCCAAGACGAGAGACTCCTGTCTGAGAGTCAATACAATGCACCGTGCATCAATACATATAGTATAGAGCACTGGACTGTACTGCACTTGTCACTTATCATTGATCATTATACTTTATCATCACATGTTGCATGTATCTACTAGTTACCATATTTATGTTAGTATAAGAATATTACTGGACTGCACGTGGACACTTTTAATACATTTTTGCATCAATAGCCAGAGTATTACTACTTTACTTTTACCTATTTTTACTTTTACACTTTTCACTTTTACCTATCTTTTTACTTATTATGAACTATATTACTAATTGTTCTGAGTTGTTTTAGTATTTATAAGAATACGGTTCAGAAGAAAACTTTTTACTGTACTTTTTACTGTACTTACTAGGTACCATTACTAATTGTTGAGTTGTTTAGAATTTGTTTAGAAGAATACTGCAGGAATGAATGGGGAGTAAGCTGTTAGGGGGGGGGTTGGCGTAGGTGAAGTTCAAGCCCAAAAAGCGGTTTAATTCAACACAGAATTTGCCACAGAGGATGCCACATAAATAAATGGGATCCGGGGGGAATGGCTCTGCGGGTCGGCTCGAACTCAGCAGGAGGATCCGGTATTCTGGAGGGATGAGAAGGAGGGTGAGGGATAGTGATCCTGGGTGAGGCAAAAACGGAAAACAGCGCTTGGCGCAACAACTGCGAAAAGTTAATTGGCGAGAGATCTGTTTTGGATCTGTTTTGACGGTACGCAAATTGCCATGGGTCGAGCGTGGCAGGCAACATGGAACAAATGAAGTCCTTGACAAACCTCTCGAAGCATTTACTGACAATCGAGGTGAGGGCTACGGGTCTCCAGTCATTCAGGCAGGTTACCTTGGGCTGTTTCGGGACAGGCACGATGATGGACATCTTGAAGACCTCGGGAACGACAGCCTGGGACAGGGAGAGGTTGAAGATGTCTGCGAAG
>PIJE02002900.1:34097-41597 GCA_002895965.2 Coryphaenoides rupestris | reverse complement strand
TCGTCTCTCTGTCTCTCTCTCTCTCTGTCTCTCTCTCTCTGTCTCTCTCTCTCTGTCTCTCTCTCTCTCTCTCTCTCTCTCTCTCTCTCTCTCTCTCTCTCTCTCTCCTCTCTCTCTCTCTCTCTCTCTCTCTGTCTCCCTCTCTCTGTCTCTCTGTCTGTCTGTCCCTCCGTCCATCCACGCATGTTGCAATCCATCCAGAGACACAGAGGTGTCCTCTCCTGTGTCCTCCAGTCAGGGTGTGTGTGCTGCATGTACGCTAGCAGACGTCTCTCTCTCCTCTAAGCCGCACCCATACTGTACGCTCTCAATGTAGGTCAGTGGGTACAGATGTGTTCACATGTGCGAAACTGGGTCAGTGGTGCAAAGGTGTGTGTGTGTGTGTGTGTGAGCGTGTGTGTGTGTGTGTGTGTGTGTGTGTGTGTGTGTGTGTGTGTGTGTGTGCGCGCGCGTGTGTGCAATGGGGATATCCATGTTTGCCTGCTGTACAGAGAAGCAACATGGGATTTGAAGGGGATTGCAGAGATTTGTATTTTTATGGTAAATATCAGTACGCAGTGCATACATCTGTGTGTGTGTGTGTGTGTGTGTGTGTGTGTGTGTTGTGTAAATGCTCCGTGTGCAAACGAACGAGGTGTGAACCGTGTTAACCTTGACGTTGCGATGCAGAAAATGCAGATCTTGCGAAATACCGCGACTGCTACTGAATCTGCCCGTCACCATGCGTCTGAATGGATGGATGCTACGGACTAGAGTTTGTGTCAGTCTGCTAGCGTTGTAGTTTCACGGCACGCCTCACCGGTGCCACGCACGCAAAGCTTTTCTCCGAAGCCGCGGAACGTTCTATGGGACTCTATGGGCATTTTTACTTCAGTTCGGTCATATCTCCTAAACCCGAGCACTAACTCGCGCGTTTGTGTACGTCTTGGCATTATTAATAATAGTACTTAGCATTGTTTAGCATATTGTGTGTTCTTAGATGTTGGTAATGCACTCAGAACGGCACGTCTGCTCTTATCTCAGCTATTATGCAGGAAACCTTGTAATTATTAATAATTACTATTAACCTTGCAACTATGAGTCCTTGAAACCTTCTCTATTCTTATCTTTATGTACCACAGCGATATATTGCGGTCTCTCTTTCAACAAATATACTTTTGTGAGTAGCTTTGGATAAAAGAGTCTGCCAAATGCCCTAAATGTAACTGTAGGGCATAACAACATTGTGTTGTTCTCCAATTACACCCCACGTATAGCAAACCTAATCCTTTAGGATCGATGTACACATCCTGGGCGCACGTTAAGTGCTGCCCTCAATACCCTGCTCCTACTTTTATCGTATTACTGGGGGGGCGATAACACCGTCTCAGAGCGTGTAAGAGTATAGGGTATCCATCAAACACAGCGCTTTATGCCCCCCCATGGACTTGAGTCACTGATTGCGAACGAGATATGCGTCCGTGCACGCTGGTGAACAGCAGGGGGCGGCACAGACCAGCTCACACCCAGAGTTTGGATCCCGGTTCATTCTAGTGCATCACTACTCACTAGAAGCCTAGTGACCTCTATGCAGACACTACTACACGTTTGCCGTTTCACAATTGCCATGTCGACCACGTCTAGTGACATCACAAGTGGGAATGTCCACCGAGATGTACAAATACTAGATCAGTCGACCAGCCTACCCCAGTGGAGTGGACTCTATCGACAGGTAAACTGATCTAGTCAGCATACATCTAGGTGACATTCCCGCTTGTGATGTCACTAGACGGTAGTCACATGGCAATTAAAACGGCTGTGCTTGCAATGGCTAATCACACTCACACCTGGTGGGATAATATGTCCCCTTTAATGTGCAATGTTCGGCACCAATTTCACAAAAGCACATTGCTCATTTGCAAAAACTAAGGCAATAAAGCAGTCTCTGATTCTATCCCAGTAATAGAGCATTATCCTACCCAAAGCGATTTTAATAACAGGCGAGTGCGACGCTGGGGCCTTAGTTAAGACACCACAGTCGCGAATAAAACAAAAGTTCAATTAAAAAGTCAAACCGCCCACCCTCCTCGCCGGCGGCCCAGCTCGTCGATCGGCGGGGAAATGGGGGCCGTCGTTGTGGTAACTGCGGGGGCCGCCCCCTCCTCCGCCACCGCCACCACCACCACCACCACCACCGCCTCCGTTGGGGAAGTAGCGAGGCCCGGCGTCGTAGTCGTAGCCACCGCCGCCGCCACCGCCTCCGCGGCCGTAGTCATCCTCCGGCCGGCCAAAGGGACCCCTCCTCTCCACGCCGCCGGCTGTCCGTGGGTAGGGCATCTGGGGGGGGGGGGGACGGCATAATTTCCCTGATCATATTGATCACTTTAAATGTACATTTATAACATTGATAATATTTAGATGACTACTTCTGGATACATACGTGGAAGCAGTCCCCTTAAATTATGCAGTATTTACTGCTGCAAAGGTCTCTTTAATGAGTAAATATTACCCTAATTAAGGCGACAGTATGCTAGAGAGTCGTGTTTGAAAGGGTGCTCTAAAAACACATCACTTTGTGTGGACGCCAATTAGAAGGCTGCGGTGACCCGGGTTCATGTTTCATTGCTCCATTTCTGCAGGAGCCACCCAGCAGACGGAGCCTCATTAGAGAACCGGAGGATCAGACCACCGAGGTGTGTCACTAACGCCTCAACTCAGATAAAAGAACTCAAGCACTCGCTAGGTTAATATAACAAGTTATATTAGCACTCTTAACTGCCAAGTTCACCCCTTGCTGACATTGTCTTGACATGATCCGTTGTCAGAGTGAGATGGACGGAGACGAGGAACTCACCGTTCTCTCTGGGAGGAATCGCTCCTCGTAGACCTCCCGCGTGCTCCGCTCTCGTCTGTACGTCACTGGAGAGGGGGGGAGATCAAGGCGGGTTAGCAAAACAAGTTCAAGTTCGTTTGTCATTCGTCATATACACAGTATACAAGAACGAAATGGCAATTAACGTGACAACTTTATTTACTTCTGCATACATTTCTACTACTCTTGTGTATTATATGTGTATTCTTATATTGTAGTTTTCCTTTATCTTGTACTTTCTACCGTGACACTTGCGTTCCTGATCCAGTCTGAGTATGTATGTTGCAGCATCCCAACAGTATTTAGAAGACTAACGTGACAAGTGATTCCTGCTACAATGCAGACATTGTTGGTAGTAATTACATGCACCCTTTGTCTGTGGTGACGGCATACAATGTCATTATACAAAGTGATAGACAAAGTACACAGACATCAATTTTCTGATGTCATTTAAAAACGATGCGAGTGTTAACAGTACGCTTCAAACTAACAGCTGCGATACTCTTGTCAATGATATTCTTAAAACCACCACTAAAACAAATACATGCAAACAAAACGAGGATGAAAACAGACTTACTTGTCAGTTAAATTACTTGCCAAAAGGTGTCAGCCAAAAAAGATCTTCAACACGATCTATGGGAAGAATAAGACCGAGCCTTTAGTCCAAGCATGCCAGAGTAGACTACAGTTGAACTACGTTTGGTATATTAGTCACTAAAGTTTTACATTGAATCCCTAGTTTAATATACACGTGCATCTACACTTTACCCCTTGCAATGTCCTATAAATGAGATATTTGAGCAAAGACTAAGCCAATTTGAATGACAAGGTAACAAGACAGACACATTCAGGACACCTTCCACAATGCATATTTGCAATAATTGTGCAAATATGCATCTTTAATTTGCCTGAAAGCTAAGAAGATAAGAAGATAGACTACAAAGATCAGGTTGTACTTTACAATAGTAACTCACCTAAAAAGCAGAGTTTCTATTTGTTTATTTTTTACTTTGACATTTCTACTTCAAAAGTTAACAGCCCTGGTTTTCACACACACACACACACACACACACACACACACACACACAGTTAATAACCTATACCTTTGTGTTAGAGTGGTAAATCCCTCCCCTTATATATATATATTATATAACATAGAATATATAATGTAGTATTACTGTATTATTTGACACTAGATGCTAATTAGCTTGTTCTAAACAATACAGTTGGAAACAAGCAAATTTCACACATTTTACTCACTAAATCCCGAATACAGCGTCGCCAACAGATGAAGGGGCTTTAATATTGTCTTAATATAAAATTTTGTCTCATTAAAGTCTCAACTTCGGTGTGAAACGAGCGTTTTATATCCCATGTAGCATGCTACGCTAGCAAAACAAATGTCTCACCTCGCCTGTCGACCACCGCTGCGGATATGACAGCTGCCCTCTTATTGGCTGAGCCAAGGCCTGACGTCATCATTGCAGCCGATATGACAGCTACTCTCTTATTGGCTGGGCCGCGGCACGACGTCATCACCACTCGCTGCCGATATGACAACTGATCTCTTATTGGCTGAGGCGCAGTCCGACGTCATCACCACCACCGTTTCCGATATGACAACCGATCTCTTATTGGCTGAGCGCGGCCCGACGTCATTGCCACCACCTTTTCCGATATGACAACCGATCTCTTATTGGCTGAGCCGCGGCCCGACGTCATCACCACCGCTGCGATATGACAACTGCTCTCTTATTGGGCTGATGCGCGCACGACTGTCCATCTTGACAAGTGATCTCTTATTGGCTGAGCCGCGCGTCAACGTCATCCACGCCTGGCCGGAATTCCCGCCAAGCGACGCCACCGTAGTCAGGCCAAAAGACTCACTTTATTTTGCTTCGCGTGTACAAATACGCAGTACTGCTAGTATTTAGTACACACTTTGAGTACATTTTGTATCCTACTAGCTCCAATATTATAATAGACAGTCGATATTGCTTGTAGTTGACGTGAATCGGTGGGTTTATTTGTGTTTATATGTGTTTATATATTTGTATGTGTTTATATGTGTATCCATGTGTTTATATATGTTTATATATTTTTGTACGTGTTTATATGTGTTNGCTTGTAAAGGTCCTTATTGTTTGTTTGAAAGTCTGTGCTTGTTTTATGTTATATATTAGTTGTTGTTTTATGTTGTATGTTAGTCGTTGTGTGTGTTGTCGGTGCTAGGTTGTGAAGAGTTTATCGCCGGCCACTAGGGGGCAGCGTCTCATTAGTATTGCCGACCGGTTTAGCTGGACGGTCATTTCGGACGTGTTCATTCACTCATTCATGTTGTGTCTGCTCGGTGGGTTAGAGAGACTGGTGGGAGAGTCGCTGAGACAAGCCAGGACTATAGGACGGCGTGTCCCGGTGAGAGAGGGGTGGACTGTAAGATAAATTCCAGCCCCTGTAGTTGGAATCAGTGGGAGAGGTAAAAATATATATATATATATAAATAAGATAAAAGAGTAGTTATTATTGCTCTTTCTATTATATGGGTGTTTATCTACAAAGAAGAGTAGATTAATTGAAGAATTCAAGCATTGATATCAGTAGTGAATGATATATAATTCACACTACCAAGTAAAAATAAAGTCGAGTAAAGAGAGGAGCACCCCAAGTTGGTGCTGGATTGTGAGAGAGCAAGTATAAAGAGTGAGTAAGTGTAGTAAAGAGGAGGAGCCCCAAGTGTTTGGATATTGCTCTGCACCTGTCGAGGTGTATGGGTAGTGGCCAGGGAGAGGTTGTATAGAGAGCTGGATGAAGGGTATTTCCTTCTTCAGGCTGGTGATCGCACGCAAAGAGTGTGACAATGGTGAGAAGAAAAGATTTAGGGAGGTGGAAGAGACATTGCCACCTCAAGGATGTTCCAGTTTGAGGAGAGAGTGATTATTCACGAAGTAGCATAAGACAGAGAAGCAGAGAGATGGCAAATCGTGTTAAGATGTGTGTGTGAGATGAAAATGAGGAGATAAGAGACAGGAAGAGATATGTGAAGTCTCACAATGATTATTACGCTCACACATTTAATCATAGAGTGGTGTAGGTAGTTTAAAACTATTGCGAGAAAGAGTGTATATAAAAAGGAGATAGACATTGATGATGAAACCTCTCGCTAAGACTGATGAGATAAGTTACAGGCATATTTCTAGAATTAATAATATAATTATAAGTGTGTGTTGAAATTTTTTTATAGGATTAACAATTTTGGTTTTTATGTTCTAAATAGATTTCTTACATGTTTAATTGATTGTTATTGGAATTGATTTGTATTTTTTTAGTGTGACTTGATGGTTTAATCTAAGAGAATCAAGATTTTCATTAGAATTGTAGAGTTGACTTTTAGTTTTGTATATAAGAGAGTGGTGCAGAGGTTAGGTCTCATTATAGATAAAGTAAGTACAAGTCCTCTAAGGTGTTAGTACTGTACAACTAACATCATATGAGGCTTTTAGTGCAGGACGGCAACAAGATCACAGCAGGGCTTACCTCACCAGAAACTCTCAACAACCCATGAACTAAAAATGTAGATGAAGGTGTTCCCTGAAATCCTGAAGTACTAAACGGAGAGTCCTACCTGCACAACAACAGAGTCAAAGTGTTTTATTGTCACATGCAAAGTACATCGTAACCCAGGGCAAAAAAGAACATATAACATACTGTATATATAAGAAATAACATATATATATATTATATATTGCACAATATACAGTACATAATAACAATCATACTAACAATATGAGCTGTTGTTCAGGGGCAGGCAGGGGGGGGTAAGGTGCATTCATCAAGATACCAGCCAGGCACAGAGAAGAGAAAAGACCCACCAGGGAATACGAAAACGGGAGCCCAGCCCCATTTAACCATTTATTGATTGGCTGCTAAGACAGTTGACAGGCTGGCTGGCTGGCCGGCTGGTTGGCTGGCTGGCTGGCTGGCTGACCGTATATATATGCAGAGTGTAAAAAAAAAAAAAGGAACAGGTCGCAAACACCCTTGGAAATGAAAGAAAAGATATCGTGGTGCGGATTTCTCCCGCTTGCGTTATGCTCGCAGACACATCGCTGACGCAAGCAGGTCGTGCACAAGGAGAAAGAGTTATTAGTTGGCAAATCCTCTCATTGTGTGTGGGTGCGTGTGTGTGTGTGTGTGTGTGTGTGTGTGTGTGTGTGTTTCAGCCCTCTGCGGAGGCCATAAAAACATAGTGATGGCGATGTTAATAGATGTCGTGATGTAGCGAGGCGAGCTGTGATTAAAGATGTGTTCCTGATAGGCCCTGATAGGCTGAGTCTCATTAAGTGAGCATTCACAGAGGTTTGGGTTACAGATTGCGCTCGATGTGTATCCTGGCTTTGTGCGTGTGTGTGTGTGTGTGTGTGTGTGTGTATCAGGGTGTCAGTTGTCAGTGTGTGTGTGTGTGTGTCAGGGTGTGTGTTGTCAGTGTGTGTGTGTGTGTATGTGTGTATGTGCCAGGGCGTGTGTTGTTGTCTGTGTGTGTGTGTGTGTGTGTGTGTGTGTGTGTGTGTGTGTCAGGGTGTGTGTTGTCAGTGTGTGTCTGCTCACTCTATTTATATCTCATAATTACATCAATAATCAATAACCATGAA
>PIJE02002900.1:21597-31597 GCA_002895965.2 Coryphaenoides rupestris | reverse complement strand
CACACCTGTCACCACTCTGGGCTCTGGTAGTCCAGGAGCCTTCCATGGCGACGGAAACACCCCGCCCCCGCCCACCGTCCTCCAAACACACACACACACACACACACGCACACACACACACACGGGACCCTCTCCAGGGACCACACAGAGGAGGAGGGGGGGGGGGGGGCATCCTACCGACCCCTCCCAGACAAACGAACCCACTGGGATCTCACTGGGATGACGATGCCGTCGGGGGCGGGGTTGCAGGGGGCTCCGGAGGCACGAGCCAACGACGGGGGAACGAAGAAGGAAGCGTGGTTTTCGTGTCGCAGTTTTTTTGTTTCCCATCCTTCTGCGCTCATGTGCTTTTTCGTGCGCCCTCCCCATCCCCTGCCCTGGCTCCGCCCCCCCCAGGGAGCATCCTCCTCCTCCTAACCAGTACCACGCCTGCTCCTGGTACCGAATATACGTGCCTAAGGTTTTACTTTGTACCAGGAGGAGGGCGCTGTCTCAACACACGTGCATCGGGCCTTTATGCAACATGCTGTACATGTTTGGTTTACAAAAACGTCGACGACGCACCTCGAATTCATGTTCATTTGCAGATTCCCGGTAAACAAACCCTATAAAGTCAAAGTAAAAATGACGCCGGTGATGTTGATCGCGACGTGCGATGCTGCGGTGAGTTGCCGACGGCGACCGGGGACGCCATCCAGACTCCAGATTCCCCGCTGCTTCCGTACCCACGACATCCCAAGAGCGCCTTCTCTGGTGTCTCCCTCCCCTGAGAAGAAGAGGGAGGGCGGGAGACGGAGGGGAGGCGGGGCTGTACAGGGAGCGTGGAGCGGCGCTCAGAGTGTATTCTGAATCTGAGGGAGCTCATGTCACACACACACACACACACACACACACCACACACACACACACAGGAACACTCTGTTTCCTATGCTAACATTACCGTAGCGTTTCATCCGTCCCGAACTCCCAACTCCCAAATCCCTCTTCATTGTTTTTGGTTTTATTTCCTCCGTTGGATTGCCTATTTTTAAAAGGAACAAAAAGAAATGTATAAAAAAGAAAAAAGAAAATGGAAAAAGAACAAAAAAAAAAAAAAGACATAAATAATTCTAAATAAACTTGTCGAGCAAAAAACTATGCTGCATGTCCGACCGAACTTAGCCTAGGTGTTAATAAAAACGAAGCGACTGACATGGCTGCCGTCTGTCTCCATCTAAGTCTGAGCTGTATAAAGCGCTTCAGGCCCCCTGACCCCTCACCTCTGGACGGGGCCCCAGCAGCAGCAGCAGCAGCAGCAGCAGTAAACCACAGGCCGAGCGAGCTCTCCTCTGCGCTACTTTCTTTGTGTCTCAGGAGAATGAAGCATGTTTACGTGTTCGGTTCACACACTTACAACATGTAACCTTTTGAATGAAGCCGCCCAAATTAATACGTTTGTTTTTTTCCGACGCGTGTGAAAAACTGAGAATCATGGAGAATGGGGAATGGGGTTTTTTTTTTGGGTTTATTTTGTCGGATTAATGTATTCTTAAAAAAGGGCCTACGTGGTGTCTGTACATATTGATTCCTTTATTTATTTTTGGGGGAATTATGAGATTTTTTTGTTTTCTTTAAATTACCATCACCAGTCAAAACCAGAGACAAGGACCTGATATGATTGTCTACAGAGAGGCCCTTTGGCCCCTCAGCCTTCTCCATACATTTACTTTTTTTTTTAGAAACACAGTTTATTCTTTTATTTCTACTATTTTTTAAAACATGTACTGGTCCAATTTCATGCACTGACTGAACTAATGTTGATTACTCACATATTTTTGTGTTAACGTATTTTGATGAAAGAATTGTCAAATGGACAGTTATAAATAATGATTTTTTTGTTTTTTTTCCTGAATAAATATTTCAACGAAATTGCATCCGAAGGGTTTTGGGTACTGTGCTGGTTTTTTTTTCTCATGGTTAACATGAGTAATGAATGTATTTAATTAACAGATTATAGTTATTATAGTAAGTCTAACGCCTTATCTCCTGGCTCTGTACGCTGCAGCACCCCCTAGTGGCGTTCACCAGTCACTGCACCAGTAAAGTCATGTCATATATTGAGCCCTTTATCAAATATGCTCATAATTTAAGTGAATACATTCACTTTATGTTTGATCCACTTTGAAACGGTTTTCATTTAAAAAAAAAAAAACACCCCAAAAAACTGCGATAACCGATAATGTTCATATTTATTTATTGGTCAGTGTAGGAATACAGTGAAAACATCATTACCTGAACAACCCACATTATCACTCCATTACCACTTCCATTCTTCTGTATGTGGAAGGCTTGTCGCTCTGGTGCATCACTTTGGGAATTCATATCGATTCATATCGTCCGGTATTGACCTGGACAATTCAAGTCATTATAGTAGTTCACAGCAGAACAGCAGTGACAGTTTCAAGTGCTTAAACAACTCCCAAATATTTACATATATATATATTGAAGTAAACATCTGGCAACGTGATGATATTACAATACATTATACATACACCCACCTTTTAAAAAATAGTGTTTTCTAAAAGGCACTTTCAAAATGACCTCCATCACCCCGGAAATGCTTTTAAATGTGCATTACAAATGTGACCACGATGACAATGAAACAAAAATTAAGAATTTACACGGGAAATCAAAAGGAAGACATTTGTTGAGACGTGACGACCGTGTTGTCATCTCCTTACATGAGAACTCCTCTAAACTAAACATTTGAAGTGGTATTCAAGCCTGGTGGTCTGTGCACCAACATCCTCTCCCTGTTCTCTCAAGGAAACGAGGAATTTGTAGCGAGGTACTAATGGACAAACGGAAAAATGCTGTTGAGCTTTAAAAGCGACGTGTCGATAACATGTCCAGGAATCAGCCAGAAATCACACGACATAGGTGCACACACAAGGCCGAATAGTTTACACAATAGTCCCAAACGCCACAACGCCACTAAATCTTATTGTCGTCATGCACATAAATATGAGAGATTACGTGGAACATTGTTGACCACGGAGGAGGAGGTTCAATGCACGCGTGTCCGCTAAATTACTTAAAGTGAATATTTAATTTCTCTTGAGACTCTCAAGAGATACGAGTCACACACACACACACACACACACACACACACACACACACACACACACACACACACACACACACACACACCACACACACACACACACACACCCACACACACCACAACACCAACACACACACACACCCCCGACACCCTCTTCTCCTTCATATAGGAGCATACGATTATGAATGCTATGAGATCTACTTTGGAAACATTAGTGTACAATCGTATTATTATTTTCCTACCCGGGACCCCACACACCTTATTGTGAATAGTTTTCACTGTGGATTGATTACCAGTACGATTGATTGATAAGCACTCTACTTACTACTCTTCTGAACAGATATCGCTGCAGTACCGCGTATAAAACAGGGTAACGCAGAATATGGCCCCTAAAAAAAAAATCAAACACCGCTAGACAAATGATTTGTCAGTCATTGTGCCCCAAAGACCAAACATTATTTACTTAACATGTGTACTTCTACAAACAGATTGGGAGATACTTGGATGAAAATGTGATTTCAAGTTCAGGTGTCTGAGTTGGTGTTAACATGGTAGAAATGCTGATGACCACCTCTCCTAGCTCAGCGCTAGCTCCCCTTATCTCAGCACTAGCTCTCCTAGCTACATCGCTAACTCCCCCTTCCTCTACAGAGGTAGAGCCCCTTAGCTCAGCGCTAGCTCTCCTAGCTACAGCGCTATTTCCCTTAGCTACATCGCTAGCTCCCCTTAGCTCAGCGCTAGCTCCCCCTTAGCTCAGCACTAGCTCCCCCTGAGCTACAGCGCTAGCGCCGCGGTCTGGAGGTCCGCCTGGGCCTCGGGATCCGGCTGCACCAGTTGTGCGCTCAGCAGGGGGCTGAAGAAGAAGTCGAAGGCAAACTGCAGCGCGTGCTGCACCGAGCGCCGCCAGTTCTGCTCGATCTTGAACTGCCGGCGGCGGCGGTGGCTGGCGGGAAAGTCGCCGTCGGCGCACGACAGGCAGTGCACCGCCTTCAGCTCGAACACGGGCCACTTGGAGCCCAGCCGGCCCTCCAGCACCGTGCTGAACTCCAGCAGGCTGCCCGCCTCCAGGTGCAGCAGCACCGGCCCGAACTCGCTGCTGGCGCGCAGCACGATGTCCTTGGTGGAGTCATCGTCGTCCGACGCCGCGCCGCCGTTGCGCGTCCGGCGCTCCAGCGGCATGCCCATGGTCACCTCGAACTTGTAGCGGTCGAAGCGCTTCACGTGGCACTCGTGCTGCGCCAGCCTCTTCAGCTTGCAGAGGGGGTCGTCGGCGGCGGGGCCGGGCCGCGGAGAGGGCGGGGCGTCGGTGCCCGCGTCGCTCTCCGCCTCCCGGACGCACGGCGGGTACGCGTCGCCGTACAGACAGCGCACCCAGTCGCCCAGGACGCAGGGCAGCAGGTTGATGACGGACTGCGCGCCGTTCTCGATGTCGGTGACGCGCGCGTACTTGAAGCGGCCCGACCAGGTGACGCGGTGGCCCTCCAGGTGCGAGCAGAGGATCTGCGTGCGCGCCATGTTGGCCTCCTTCCAGGCGGCGGGCCCGCACAGGCTGCCGTACTCGCGCCAGGTGAGCGTGGAGTTGTACACCTTCATGCCCTCCGAGCGGTACACGTACATCCAGCAGAAGAGCACCACGGCGCTGAGCCACACCAGCACCAGCTTCACCACGCCGCTGCCCCGCATGGAGCGCCACAGCGCCACGGGGCTGAGGCTGACGCGCGTCCACCGCCGCAACGCCACGGGCACGGCGCACACCACCAGCGCCACCGCCATCTTGGCCACCTCCAGCGCCAGGAAGCAGCGCAGCAGCCGCACCAGGAGCATGGCGGTCACGCCCAGCGTCAGCACGGGCAGCGAGAACAGGAAGAGCAGGTAGCCCACGCCGCAGCGCACCAGCCCGATGGCGCTGGAGTTGTGCAGGAAGATCAGGCACAGCTCGCACCAGGTGAAGCACACCAGGTAGGGCACCAGGCACAGGTAGGTGCCCCGGAAGCCGCGCAGCTGGGCCATGCGGAACAGCAGGTAGAACAGGTGGCCGTAGAGCAGGCAGGGCAGGCCCAGGTTGAGGGCCAGCACCTCGCCCAGGGGCAGGTGCACCAGCGTGGAGCCCAGGGCCCGCAGGAGCCCCAGGGAGTCGGGCAGGAGGTGGACCAGGGAGCAGGCCCCCGTGAGGACCTCGGTGAGCAGGGCGCGGCGGGCGAAGAGCTGGGCGGAGGCGTGCAGGCTGAGGAAGGAGGTGACGGTGAAGAAGAGAGCCACGATGGCCAGCTCCGAGCAGGGGATCCACGTCTTGTCGGCCACGGGGAAGGAGAACACCGCGAACACCACGGACAGCAGGAAGTAGCTGCGCAAGACACATTTGTAACAGGTTGGGTTACGATGTTTGGGTTTCGTTGTGTCAAGGAGGGCCTGACGAGAACAGCTCTGAATGCACGAACAAGGTGTGGGTGCCGGCAGGTGGAGGTGTGCTTACAGATAGGGCTCTAGGTGGGTCCAGCCAAAGTTGGTCTCTGCCTGCTCCACGTCCAGCCCAGGTTCGAAGTGGGCCAGCAGGTCAGTTAGCGCCCGGAAATTCTCCCATGCCTTCGAGTTCTGGAGAGGAAACACTTGATATTTAAAGATCCCTTGCACAGTAAAGCCTTGTGGCTAGCGTGGTACAACTCCCAGCGGAAAGGAGTTCGATACCCACTCCCCACAACACACCTAGAGGCATCCTCGAGCAAGATGCCTAATCCATACCTTAATGGCATATCTGAATTCACACAAGTCCTTCTGGATGAAAGCACACACACTCAGAGAGCGCTAGCATGCTAGCTTGTCACCAACCGCTTTTTCATTCATTTTCAATGAACAAAGAAAAGAGTGAACACATCGGCCGTCCTTCTGATCTCTGAGTGGACTGTTAGAGCCTTGCCTGGAAGACGTCCAAGCCTCACCTGGAAGACATCGGAGCCTGGAGCCTCACCTGGAAGACGTCCGAGCCTGGAATCTCACTTGGAAGATGCCCGAGCCTGAAACCTCTCCTGGCAGACGTCCGAGCCTGGAGCCTCACCTGGAAGACGTCCGAGCCTCACCTGGAAGACGTCTGAGCCTCACCTGGAAGATGTCTGAACCTCACCTGGAAGACGCGCAGCGTGCAGACCACCATGGAGAAGAGGGCGAGGTAGAAGATCACCAGGGGGATGAGGAAGATGAAGAACTCCACGGTGAGGTTGGAGATGATGAAGAAGAAGATCAGGGCGTTGACGTGGTGCGTGGGGATGAGTGCGCTCAGCCACTGCATGCCGGCGCGCGACGCCCAGTCGATCATGTGCTCCTTGATCTCCAGCAGCGCGTGCAGCGGGAACTTCAGCACCTAATGGGTGGGGGGCAAGAAAGAGGGTTTGGTGAACATTTCTTTGAGGGCCAACATGAGACTTCTGTCAGAGTGTTCCTCAACACACAGGAGGGCCACCTTGGGGCATTGGGAACCTTTACCAAAGACTGACATCACCTATGCGACACTGTTGCACGGATGCAATTACCGCTTTTCGCCAATAGGTGTCGCCAACGAGCACGAGATGAAAATCTTTGAGAATGCCACTTTAAATTATGAATTGAGACGCCGCGGTACCTTCTGGTGCAGGGGGAGATCATCTGGGTTTTCACAAGCTTCGTCGTCATCACTCGTCATCGTCATCCGCTCTGCTCCGGCCATGGCGCCGACGGGGCAATGCCCTGCGCGTACTTCTTGGTCATCTCCACAAGTCGTCCAGACCCACCGTGGGGGGCGGCTGGAGGCGGGAAGACCCACATGCAGTCATACAATATACCTGCGTCTGCTTTTAGCAACCGCTGTTAGAAACTGGTGCTGCTGAAAACTACAATTGCTTCATAGCTATGCTGCATTGTTTGTCAAATAATGGAACCACCTTCGCTGTTGACCAGACTTTCCAGAACTCTCCGCTGTTTTCTGTTGCCGAGCTGGAGAGAGGGCCCGGCGAGACTGGGGACCCTGTAGCAAAAGTCCAGCTCATCATCATCCATCATCATCACATTAATCATCATAAAACCTGATCCGTTTACATTCAGACAGGGCATGTGGTAAACCAAATCCCAACCTGGCAACCTTGTAAATGTTCTTGACACGACTCATTCACATTCACTCCCTCATCGTTTTGGGAGGACGGTGAATAAAAATGTATGGCGCATTGATTTATTTTTGACAATATATATATTTGTAGAATTCTAAATATTTCCTATATTTTTCTTCTGCTTAGTGTTCAATGTTCGATGTCAGGCCACCAATTGCACAAATTCCTTGTTTGCAAAAACTAAGACAATAAAGCTGTTTCTGATTTCTGAGGCATGCTTAACGCTTCCATTTGAATTGTCGAGCGCTTTGTTGTCAACAAGTAGGCCATGCAAATAAACCCCCCCCCCCCCCCCCCCCTCGTGGTTATTTATTTGCATACAGAATAGGTCAACAACATCCAACCACGTGGTCGCTGCAGGGACATGTTGATGAGACCGCCAGCCACTCACCAGCACGCAATCTAGACGCCTTCCACTGGGAAGACACAGAATCCCTGGTGTCATGTGTGTCACCTCATCCTCGATCAATCATTTACATGTATTTATTTTACTGCCTTTTGCCCGCCAGCTTAAGACATCGAAACGTGCCGCAAAAAAAAACCTACATTTATTTATTTCAGCCGTCAATTCATCACGTCACGTTAGATTCACTTAGTTTTAGGTCCATTTTGTAATTCTTGGAAAGATCTTATGAATAGATTTGAGAGTAGGGAGTTGATGTTAAACTCATGATGTTCCCGTCTACCAGGGAAGCGCCACGCTCACTTCACAACTAAGGGAAAGAATTATGCACTACAATCCATTTGGTAAACCCAACCTGAGGCGTTAGGGTTCTGAGGGGAGTGCGGTGGTTTGAGTACCGACCTGGCTGCGTGTGGACCTTCTCCACGTTCTCCAGGAGCTCCGAGACGGGCACCTCCCTCTTCTTCTCCGGGTTCAGCTTCCAGTACATGAGCAGCGCCGCCTTCCTCACGCCGCGCTCGAAGCGGGTCTCCATGCACAGCTTCTTCACCTCCTCGTAGTTCTCCGACGTGATGCCTTCCAGGGACGGTTCGGAGTGCAACGGGTGTCATACGGGCATGAAAAGGAGTAACAAAGCATTACAATTACAAGCAACAGAGTAAATGGTAAATGGATTGCATTTATTTCGCGGTTTTATCCAAAGCGGTGCCAACCATGCAAGGTAACAACCAACACGTCAGGAACAGTTAGGGTTAGGTGGCGTCTTGCTCAGGGACACCTCCACACTTAGCTAGGAGGGGGAGGAGCCCGGGGATCGAACCAGCAACCTTCCTGTTGTCAGACAACCGCTCTTACCTCCTGAGCTACTGCTGCCATAAATATAATAGTAATATTGTGGAGTGATGGGGTGCTGGCTGGAGAGCAAGCCCTAACTAATGCTTATGACTGCATGAACTAATAATTAATTAATGGTTAATTCATGTACCCTTATTGTAAAGTGTCTGGTGCCCTGGGGTCTCTAATCAGAAGCGAGGGGAGGGAGTGTGTCACCGGGCCGGTACCTTTCCTGGAGCCCAGGCATCGCCGCAGCTGCTTGACGGCGTCCTTGCGGCCCTGCTTGGCCGCCTGGATCAGCCAGCTCACCGCCCGGCAGCTGTTCAGCTCCTCGTCCCGCTCGTCCGCCAGCACCAGGAAGTAGCGACCCATCTGAAGCGCGCGCACCTGGAAGACATCTGAGCCTCACCTGGAAGATGTCTGAACCTCACCTGGAAGACGCGCAGCGTGCAGACCACCATGGAGAAGAGGGCGAGGTAGAAGATCACCAGGGGGATGAGGAAGATGAAGAACTCCACGGTGAGGTTGGAGATGATGAAGAAGAAGATCAGGGCGTTGACGTGGTGCGTGGGGATGAGTGCGCTCAGCCACTGCATGCCGGCGCGCGATGCCCAGTCGATCATGTGCTCCTTGATCTCCAGCAGCGCGTGCAGCGGGAACTTCAGCACCTAATGGGTGGGGGGCAAGAAAGAGGGTTTGGTGAACATTTCTTTGAGGGCCAACATGAGACTTCTGTCAGAGTGTTCCTCAACACACAGGAGGGCCACCTTGGGGCATTGGGAACCTTTACCAAAGACTGACATCACCTATGCGACACTGTTGCACGGATGCAATTACCGCTTTTCGCCATAGGTGTCGCCAACGAGCACGAGATGAAAATCTTTGAGAATGCCACTTTAAATTATGAATTGAGACGCCGTGGTACCTTCTGGTGCAAGGGGAGATCATCTGGGTTCTTCACAGCTTCGTCGTCATCATCATCATCGTCATCCGCTCCTGCTCCGGCCATGGCCGCCGACGGGGCAATGCCCTGCGCGTACTTCTTGGTCATCTCCACAAAGTCGTCCAGACCCACATGGGGGGCGGCTGGAGGCGGGGAGAGCCCACATGCAGTCATACAATATACCTGCGTCTGCTTTAGCAACCCGCTGTTATAAACTGGTGCTGCTGAAAACTACAATTGCTTTCATAGCTATGCTGCCATTGTTTGTCAAATAATGGAACCCACCTTCGCTGTTGACCAGACTTTCCAGAACTCTCCGCTGTTTCTGTGCCGAGCTGGAGAGAGGGCCCGGCGAGACTGGGGACCCTGTAGCAAGAGTCCAGCTTCATCATCATCATCATCATCATCATCATCATCATCATAAACCTGATCCGTTTACATTCAGACAGGGCAGTGTGGTAAACCAGATCCCAACCTGGCAACCTTGTAAATTGTTCTTGACACGGCTCATTCACATTCACTCCCTCATCGTTTTGAGACGGTGAATAAAATGTATGGCCGCATTGATTATTTTTGACAATATA
>PIJE02002900.1:14097-16597 GCA_002895965.2 Coryphaenoides rupestris | reverse complement strand
AGAGGGAGCAATTTGGATAACGGGTTGCAACATGACATGTTTTTGTTGTTGTTACTTTTAACTCTTTCACCCATTTAGTCGTCTCCTTTAGCATGAGGTACACTGGACCATCCTTTACGAAAGGAAAGGATATATTGCTGTCCCACAACCGACGAGGCCGCAGATAAACGTAAACAATGCAACTATTTGGGATTCATGTCGATAATATGAATTTCTGATCCTGATTCTGATTCTAAATATGAGTGGACAGGAGGAAGAGCATGAGCATTTTCTATCATAAGTAGTAGTTAGAGAAGGGCATAGGATGTGATTTTTTTGACAAGTCGACCAGAGCCTAGCGGATGTGGTAAGAACCTTAACGAGGGCAACTCCCCAGTGATAGCTGAGATAGCAAAAAATCAAAGCAGGAAACTCGTAGTTTGCACACTTTTTGTGCAAGAGGAAGATGCATGTGTCTCTACTAAAGTATATATGTGTGTGCGCGTGCATGTTCCACACCTGGATCGGAGAGGGAGGCGGATCGCGAGGCCGATGTCCCGGCAGCAGCACCACCACCAGCAGCAGCAGCAGGTCCGGCGGAGGCTCCGGAGACCGGACTCCCCGCGGAGGCTGCGTTGAGGCGAGACCTGCCCAGCTGAGACAGGCTCCGGGAGGGCTGGCGGAGGGGAGACGCAGAGGGGGTGGAGAGGGAGCGGGCCGGGGGAGAGAGAATGGGGGGCGGCCGAGCAGAGGAGGAGGACGAGGAGGGGGAGGAGGGGGAGTCTGGACCGGTCCCTGTGCCTGCCCCGGGCTGGGGGGTCGTGGGTGAGCTCGGGTTAGACGACCTGCTGGCAGTGGCTGGAGTTGAAGAGGAGGCTGAGGAGGATAAGGCAAAATTCGGGGAGCTGAGGCCGCCGGGCGCCGAAGGTTCCATTGTCTGGACGAAAGAAAAGAAAAAGATTAAAATGTTAGGTGGAATGAGCTCCCGGCCGCAAGAGACTCAAGACCCACCTGTTCAGAGTTCACCTGGATTCTACTCAACACCCCGCCCCACCCCAGCCCCCAGCCTTCCCTCTCCTAACCCTAGCACTAACTTGCGTGTTTGTAGGTCTTGGCATTATTAATAGTAATTAGCATTGCTTGGCATATTGTATGTTCTTAGATGTCGGTAACGTGTTCAGAATGGCACGTCTGCTCTTATCCCAGCTGTTATGCAGGCAACCTAGCAATTATTAACTTGTTCTAGCCTTGTAACCACAGCGTTATATTGCTGTCTCCTTCAACAAAAGTACTCTTTGTAAGTCGCTTTGGATAAAAGCGTCCTAAATGTAAATGTAAATGTAGGCCTTTGAGGGCAAAATCATCATTTATATTACATAGGTTAAAGAGTCACACAGTCACTAGTGCACGACTTTTGCTTTTGCTGCCAACCAACTGAAAACCACCAATGGTGCCTTCATAAGACACTCTCCTCCATGTCTGGTTAACTTTCTGCCACACACCACAAATACACTTTAGGGGCTTTTCCCTTCCCGTGTCCAGAGCCAGTCAGTTGATCCTCACAATCACTTCAAGCTATATTAAGACCAGTGACAATGTTGTTAAAGGCTTGCATGCATGGGTGCCTGGGACTGGTGGTGGTGGTGGTGATGTTCACCGCGTCACTGAAGTGGATTCCCCCTGCAATACTAAAGACTTCAGTGACATTGACTTCACCGATGCAGTGGGGGCATGCAAATCTAGTGGGTGTGTGTTTATAACATAAGATAAGATAAGATTCTAAACTTCTTGAAGGAAATTCTTGTGCCAGGTTGCATAGCAATAAAATAAAACAATGGAGACATAAACAGGAGAATAACAAAAAATAATATAACAGATTTTTCACAAATTTACAGTAAGTCTAGAGAAGTATAAACATATACAGCAGGTAAGATAAGCTATTCAGTCAGCAAAAACAATAATTGAAGTGTAATAAAAGGGTAATAATAATAATAATAATAATGGTAAGAGGAAGTATTGCACATGATATAAATAATATTAACAATATTGCACGTAATGGTGAAAGGTAATATACAGACAGACTCTACCAAACACACTAAGAGACACACGTCACAACACAGCACAAGTCATGTGGGGTCACTTTGAATGAGACTTATTTAAGTGAAGTGACTTATTTAAATGGATGTATAAATTAACCAAACACAAAAATAACAAGCTTGAGCCTTGTTGCCAAAGCTGTGTGTGTGTGTGTACCAGAGTGTGTGTGTGTGTGTGTGTGTACCAGAGTGTGTGTGTGTGTGTGTGTGTGTGTGTGTGTGTGTGTGTGTGTGTGTGTGTGTGTGTGTGTGTGTGTGTGTGTGTGTGTGTGTGTGTGTGTGTGTGTGTGTGTGTGTGTGTGTGTGTGTGTGTGTGTGTGTGTGTGTGTGTGTGTGTGTGTGTGTGTGCGTGTGTGTGTGTGTGAGGAACTGGAGTTGAAGCCAGATCGGTGAGCGAGTCGAGAGGAGACAGCACACTTCATTAA
>PIJE02002900.1:0-10543 GCA_002895965.2 Coryphaenoides rupestris | reverse complement strand
CACCTTCGTGTAACCCAACAGACCACTTCAAGCTCCACTCGAAGACCCGAGGTTTCATATCATGTGGCCTCCTCACCACAAAGTTAAACGTGGAGAAGATCGCCAGCGTTTTCACTGTCAATGAAACCCTCTGTTCTGTTCTGTTCTGTTCTGTTGTGTTCGTAGCTCTGCTTTAAACCACATTAACGTCCTCTGGCTCGCTCACCTCTCATCCACTCCGCACTCACTGATTGTGTGTGTGCCCTTACCTCACACACAGCCTAAACAAAGAACCACAAAAAACACATCGACCACAATCATCATCATCATCATCACCAGCATCGGTTCGCGCTACCCTTCATCACATGATCGGGCCACTGTGTGCTGACGTTGGCGCTAATCCTTCAGGCTACCGCTGCAGAGAGCAGGGGACGCACCCCCCCCCCCTAACCCTGTGGTGTCACCTGCTTCTCTTGTCTCCTCTCTCTCTCTCGCGCTCTCTCTGGCTTTTTCCAGCACTTTCTATTATTAAATCAGATAGATCCGGTCGTTAAAGGTGCAGGAAGTCCTTGAGAAGCACACACACACACACATGCGCGCACACACACACACACACACACACACACACACACACACAAGCGCACACACACACACACACACACACACACACATTCATGTGCAAAGCCAAGGTGAATGTTGTGTTTGTCAAAATACCGTTTCGAAGATTTGTGAACGCAACTCACAACGTTCTGATGGGTCAGGCAGATAATTTAGTTTTAAAGAAAGCCATTTAAAAAGGCGCCATCTCAACATGACGCCGCCCACCACCGCCACAGCGTCTATGACCACACACAGGATGTATGGTGTACTACTTCCTTCCTACTTCCTGGGTCTGTCATGGCGTGGCCCTGCAGCCAGAAGACACATACGGTATGCTGCTGCTGCTGCTGCAGTGTGTGTGCATGGGTGTGTGTGTGTGTATGCATGTGAAAGGCAGTCAGACAGGAGAGCGTGATAAGGCAGTTGAGTATGAGGATAATGCATTCTGCAGAAACTGGGTCAAAACAGCACCGGGGGTCACAATGGAACTGTCGACACACACACACACTTTGATGTGAAACGTTTACCCGCTTTTCTCATTTGATTCGTCATACTGCCTCAGATATATATATATATATATATCAATATTTTTTCCACACACTCTGCAGTGCAATCAATAGGCCTACTCTTCTCTTCTCTTCTCTGATTACAGTACATTACATCACATTACATTAATGCATCCGCCTATAACAGATTTGCAGGAGACGATGCAGATGCAGAGGGACTTCTCCATGGCACACAACAACAACAACAACAACAACAACAACACATGACAGATCACTATTGGATATGGATGTTGCAGTGCTACCTTATGATTGATGCTGTAGTGTGTGACTGTGTGTGTGTGTGTGTGTGTGTGTGTGTGTGTGTGTCTGTATCCCTCTTCTCTGTACACAGGGAGGCAGCAGCAGCGGCGGCGGGTATCTGTGCCGTACCACCTTACCGCGCCGTGACGACACACGTGGACGGCACCACGCGTCTTTTACGCGCGGTGTCATCCTTGGACACGCAGTCAGCCAGTTGGTGTCGCGCTTTTCCCACGTCCCCCTTCACCCACCCACCCTCCATCCCCTGATCCTCCGATCCTCCGACGAAACACCGTGTGTGTGTGTGTGTGTGATGAGGGTGACGTCGCGGGTGGGCGTGGCACATGTCAACTTGCACCGCGGCAGCCGCCGGACGACGGGACCGGAGGAGCGTCTCCATTTGGATCTGTGAAGGTGGTGGTGTTGGGGGGCATATATATATAGAGCCTATCTATCCATCCATCCGTGCCGTGCCGTGCCGGGCCGCGGGGTGGACCCACCGCCGCCGCCGTATCCACTGACAGCCGCTCGAACCCAAGCCCGTCCGCGGCGTCTGAACGCGCCAGAAGCCCGGAGCCGCGCCAAACTTAAGGATCACCGGACCTTCACCTCCATCTACATCTGCAGTAAGTTGATTGATTGATTGATTGATTTATTCCCCATCACACCACCATTGCAATCTAAAAAAACCATAAGAGACGCTCGTAAAGCCGCGCGTTGTCCATACAGACACAGCCTATGTCATATCACTGTCATGTGGAATCTGCATTATTATTATCATCATCATCATCATCATTATCATCAATAACATTGAGAGGTGGTGGCATCAACGGGACTGGTTTTCACTGGTCACTGGTCACACCTTCGCGATTATGCAAAAATGAAAGGAGGAAGTGTAAGGACGTGGCTGTCATGCTCACCATCACCACCATCATCATTATCATCATTATCATCATTATCATCGGCAATCGCAATGGCAATATAGTCACACTGCTCATGCATGTGTGTGTGTCTGTGTGTGTGTGTGTTTTGTGCAGCCAAGCCTCCCATGCGGCTCTAGTGAGTAAAAAAAAACAACCCACAAGGCAACAACCAGTCAACCAGTCAGTCAGTCAGTCAAGGCTTCATATCCAGGCTTTATATAGTCAGCAACAGACACAGTCAACAAGGTGGATGATAACACACCTCGACACCTCCTCCTCTCTCCTCTCTCCTCCTCCTGGGTGGGTGGATGGATGCTGCAGCGGCCGGCTCCTGTAGGGCTGCCTGCCTGCCTGCTTGTGGGGTGCGGTTGGTTGGCCAGCCAGGCCAATGTCTGAACTGTTAATCTAACTAGTCTGTTGATGATGATGATGATGATGGTGGTGGTGATGACCCATCCAATTCCATGGTCTAGTAGTTAATCTGCCAATCATGCATGTCCTGTCCAGCCAGATATTGATGTTGTGGTTGTGGTGGTCGTTGTACAGCTAGAATGCAACAAGAAGAAGATTTGCAATTAGTCCTGCAATACAATATAATCTAATGTTCTGTTGACTGTTGCAGGCTGCAGCACCATTGCTATAATAGCCTCCGTGACCTTGCTTTGAGTTTACGTGCAACCACATCCATATTGTGTGCATCTATCATCATCATCCTCTCACCTTTTTGTGTGTATATATAGAAAACATTACAGCATACAGGCCACCTTTTTGTGGTAAGGTGCTTGACAAGATATGAGACCTTAAAGTTAACAGTCACTATAGTTGATGGGTTTCCCGCTGGTGTAACACACTACTAGCATGGAAGGCCACTCTCTCATTCAGTCCTCCTATACCCAATCAACAGAAAAAGATTGACAGCTCCATAGATATAGCTAGCTAGTAAGCTACTCTAGCTTTGAGACTGTAGTGAGAAATTAGTAGTATCATTGCGATGGAGAGCCGGCAGACATACCCCAAGCTCCAGCTAACCCGCGGCAGTAGCTCAGGAGGTATAAGAGCGGTTGTCTGGCAACAGGAAGGTTGCTGGTTTGATCCCCGGGCTCCTCCCCCTCCTAGCTAAGTGTCGAGGTGTTCCTGAGCAAGACACCACCTAACCCTACCTGCTCCTGACGTGTTGGTTGTTACCTTGCATGGTTGACACCGCCGTCGGTGTATGAATGGGTGAATGTGAGGCAATACTGTAAAGCGCTTTGGATAAAAGCGAGATATAAATGCAATCCATTTACCATTGACCACCACCTGTGTCTCCCTTCCTATAGACCACTGCTCCATGTTGCCCTCCCCTGCACCCTCGGCCTATCTTGTCCTGTCCAGTAGTGTGTTCCAGCATCCACACCTTGCAGTCACAACAGCGCCGGTAGGCGGGCGGGTGTGTCGTAGTCGAGGGGTCATAACTCACCCTGCAACCCTGCAGACAGCCCACATGTGTTCCTAGTTAGCCTACTCCAGTGCCGCGAGGGCACAGGATGCAATTTGCGGTCTCTCCTCGTTTGGGGCGGTTCTGCTCGCGTTGAACTGCGGCGGCCAGAACATGTTAAGTGGGTTCAGCCGTTGGTGACATCTCTTCTCTTCTTTTGACGTCTGATTCAAAGCTTTATCGCCTCCTCGGCAGCTTACGGTAACGTCGCGATTTGTAATCCGCTGTAGCCCAAGCTGACGGCCTGACGTCTAAGTGGGTATGTATATTATTATGGTATGCTGGTTGGTATGGCAACTGTGGGAGTGTAGACTGGAGACATACTGTAGGTCTTCATTGGTAGACCTACTCCTTGCGCTCTCACTCCCCCCCCTCCTCCCCCCTCGTCTTCACTCATAATCCGGCCTCTTCATCCTCATCCTCACCACCACCACCACCACCACCTTCCTTCCTCAGCAGAAGTGATGAGGCTAATCCTAATACACGATAGACCAAACATCACACATACCTCCCCTATATACACTCTCATGGTCTCTTTGAAATCTTTATATGCACACCCACACACCACACCAGACCACACACACACACACACACACACACACGCACACATCCCCTGTTGTTTCCATGCAGTGATGCTTTCTCTGCTCATCCAGATGTGGACATAGACAACTGTGTGTGTGTGTGTGTGTGTGTGTGTGTGTGTGTGTGTGTGTGTGCCAGTCACGGTTTCACACACGACCAACTGTATCGTGCTGCTTTTTGAAAGAAGAGATTGTCATTGTCTACAATAGTATTCTCTCACACACACACACACACACACACACACACACACTCTCTCTGGCTTTTTCCAGCACTTTCTATTATTAAATCAGATAGATCCGGTCGTTAAAGGTGCAGGAAGTCCTTGAGAAGCACACACACACACACACAAGCGCACACACACACACACACACACACACACACATTTATGTGCAAAGCCAAGGTGAATGTTGTGTTTGTCAAAATACCGTTTCGAAGATTTGTGAACGCAACTCACAACGTTCTGATGGGTCAGGCAGATAATTTAGTTTTAAAGAAAGCCATTTAAAAAGGCGCCATCTCAACATGACGCCGCCCACCACCGCCACAGCGTCTATGACCACACACAGGATGTATGGTGTACTACTTCCTTCCTACTTCCTGGGTCTGTCATGGCGTGGCCCTGCAGCCAGAAGACACATACGGTATGCTGCTGCTGCTGCTGCAGTGTGTGTGCATGGGTGTGTGTGTGTGTGTATGCATGTGAAAGGCAGTCAGACAGGAGAGCGTGATAAGGCAGTTGAGTATGAGGATAATGCATTCTGCAGAAACTGGGTCAAAACAGCACCGGGGGTCACAATGGAACTGTCGACACACACACACACTT
Source organism: Coryphaenoides rupestris (assembly GCA_002895965.2). Lineage (NCBI taxonomy): Eukaryota > Metazoa > Chordata > Actinopteri > Gadiformes > Macrouridae > Coryphaenoides > Coryphaenoides rupestris. The sequence goes on along the minus strand of PIJE02002900.1, from coordinate 5,353 downwards.
TGATGTGAAACGTTTACCCTGCTTTTCTCATTTGATTCGTCATACTGCCTCAGATATATATATATATATATATCAATATTTTTTCCACACACTCTGCAGTGCAATCAATAGGCCTACTCTTCTCTTCTCTTCTCTGATTACAGTACATTACATCACATTACATTAATGCATCCGCCTATAACAGATTTGCAGGAGACGATGCAGATGCAGAGGGACTTCTCCATGGCACACAACAACAACAACAACAACAACAACAACACATGACAGATCACTATTGGATATGGATGTTGCAGTGCTACCTTATGATTGATGCTGTAGTGTGTGACTGTGTGTGTATGTGTGTGTGTGTGTGTGTGTGTGTGTGTCTGTATCCCTCTTCTCTGTACACAGGGAGGCAGCAGCAGCGGCGGCGGGTATCTGTGCCGTACCACCTTACCGCGCCGTGACGACACACGTGGACGGCACCACGCGTCTTTTACGCGCGGTGTCATCCTTGGACACGCAGTCAGCCAGTTGGTGTCGCGCTTTTCCCACGTCCCCCTTCACCCACCCACCCTCCATCCCCTGATCCTCCGATCCTCCGACGAAACACCGTGTGTGTGTGTGTGTGTGATGAGGGTGACGTCGCGGGTGGGCGTGGCACATGTCAACTTGCACCGCGGCAGCCGCCGGACGACGGGACCGGAGGAGCGTCTCCATTTGGATCTGTGAAGGTGGTGGTGTTGGGGGGCATATATATATAGAGCCTATCTATCCATCCATCCGTGCCGTGCCGTGCCGGGCCGCGGGGTGGACCCACCGCCGCCGCCGTATCCACTGACAGCCGCTCGAACCCAAGCCCGTCCGCGGCGTCTGAACGCGCCAGAAGCCCGGAGCCGCGCCAAACTTAAGGATCACCGGACCTTCACCTCCATCTACATCTGCAGTAAGTTGATTGATTGATTGATTGATTTATTCCCCATCACACCACCATTGCAATCTAAAAAAAACATAAGAGACGCTCGTAAAGCCGCGCGTTGTCCATACAGACACAGCCTATGTCATATCACTGTCATGTGGAATCTGCATTATTATTATCATCATCATCATCATCATCATTATCATCAATAACATTGAGAGGTGGTGGCATCAACGGGACTGGTTTTCACTGGTCACTGGTCACACCTTCGCGATTATGCAAAAATGAAAGGAGGAAGTGTAAGGACGTGGCTGTCATGCTCACCATCACCACCACCACCATCATCATTATCATCATTATCATCGGCAATCGCAATGGCAATACAGTCACACTGCTCATGCATGTGTGTGTGTGTGTGTGTGTGTTTTGTGCAGCCAAGCCTCCCATGCGGCTCTAGTGAGTAAAAAAAAAAAACCCACAAGGCAACAACCAGTCAACCAGTCAGTCAGCCAGTCAGTCAAGGCTTCATATCCAGGCTTTATATAGTCAGCAACAGACACAGTCAACAAGGTGGATGATAACACACCTCGACACCTCCTCCTCTCTCCTCTCTCCTCCTCCTGGGTGGGTGGATGGATGCTGCAGCGGCCGGCTCCTGTAGGGCTGCCTGCCTGCCTGCCTGTGGGGTGCGGTTGGTTGGCCAGCCAGGCCAATGTCTGAACTGTTAATCTAACTAGTCTGTTGATGATGATGATGATGATGGTGGTGGTGATGACCCATCCAATTCCATGGTCTAGTAGTTAATCTGCCAATCATGCATGTCCTGTCCAGCCAGATATTGATGTTGTGGTTGTGGTGGTCGTTGTACAGCTAGAATGCAACAAGAAGAAGATTTGCAATTAGTCCTGCAATACAATATAATCTAATGTTCTGTTGACTGTTGCAGGCTGCAGCACCATTGCTATAATAGCCTCCGTGACCTTGCTTTGAGTTTACGTGCAGCCACATCTATATTGTGTGCATCTATCATCATCATCCTCTCACCTTTTTGTGTGTATATGTAGAAAACATTTAGGTGTGGACTACAGCGTACAGGCCACCTTTTTGTGGTAAGGTGCTTGACAAGATATGAGACCTTAAAGTTAACAGTCATTATAGTTGATGGGTTTCCCGCTGGTGTAACACACTGCTAGCATGGAAGGCCACTCGGTCCTCCTATACCCAATCAACAGAAAAAGATTGACAGCTCCATAGATATAGCTAGCTAGTAAGCTACTCTAACTTTGAGACTGTAGTGAGAAATTCATAAAGTGTAGTATCAATCCGATGGAGAGCCGGCAGACATATAGAGCCCTACCCCAAGCTCCAGCTATCCTGCGGTTGTCTGGCAACAGGAAGGTTGCTGCTTCGATCCCCAGGCTCCTCCCCCTCCTAGCTGTGTGTGTGGAGGTGTCCTTGAGCAAGACACCACCTAACCCTACCTGCTCCTGACGTGTTGGTTGTTACCTTGCATGGTTGACACCGCCGTCGGTGTATGAATGGGTGAATGTGAAGCAATACTGTAAAGCACTTTGGATAAAAGCGATATATAAATGCAATCCATTTACCATTGACCACCACCTGTGTCTCCCTTCCTATAGACCACTGCTCCATGTTGCCCTCCCCTGCACCCTCGGCCTATCTTGTCCTGTCCAGTAGTGTGTTCCAGCATCCACACCTTGCAGTCACAACAGCGCCGGTAGGCGGGCGGGTGTGTCGTAGTCGAGGGGTCATAACTCACCCTGCAACCCTGCAGACAGCCCACATGTGTTCCTAGTTAGCCTACTCCAGTGCCGCGAGGGCACAGGATGCAATTTGCGGTCTCTCCTCGTTTGGGGCGGTTCTGCTCGCGTTGAACTGCGGCGGCCAGAACATGTTAAGTGGGTTCAGCCGTTGGTGACATCTCTTCTCTTCTTTTGACGTCTGATTCAAAGCTTTATCGCCTCCTCGGCATCTTACGGTAACGTTTCGATTTGTAATCCGCTTTAGCCCAAGCTGACGGCCTGACGTCTAAGTGGGTATGTATATTATTATGGTATGCTGGTTGGTATGGCAACTGTGGGAGTGTAGACTGGAGACATACTGTAGGTCTTCATTGGTAGACCTACTCCTTGCGCTCTCACTCCCCCCCTCCCCCCCCTCGTCTTCACTCATAATCCGGCCTCTTCATCCTCACCACCACCACCACCACCTTCCTTCCTCAGCAGAAGTGATGAGGCTAATCCTAATACACTATAGACCAAACATCACACATACCTCCCCTATATACACTCTCATGGTCTCTTTGAAATCTTTATATGCACACCCACACACCACACCGGACCACACACACACACACACACACACACACACACACACACACACACACACACACACACGCGCACACATCCCTTGTTGTTTCCATGCAGTGATGCTTTCTCTGCTCATCCAGATGTGGACATAGACAACTGTGTGTGTGTGTGTGCCAGTCACGGTTTCACACACGACCAACTGTATCGTGCTGCTTTTTGAAAGAAGAGATTGTCATTGTCTACAATAGTATTCTCTCACACACACACACACACACACACACACACACACACACACACACACGTCACACACACACGTGGACGCGGTCACATGCTATGCAGGCAAGCGGCGTGATCACAAGAGATAAATCAGCACCTATAAAATGACGTGTGTGTGTGTATATGTGTGTGTGTACACACACGTGCCTACATGTTTGCATAACCTTCACATGCATGAAATGATCCTAGTCTTTAAAGGCCATCATGATCATAAAGCAGGAGATACTGCAGAACAAAGAAGAGTTTGTCTCATTCAGGGGGGGGGGTTGGGGGGGCGGCGAGGAGGTTTATAGGAGCCGATCACACACACAGCATAGCAGCCCTGAGATCAGCTTCGTTCTCTACTGTTTAAACCTGTTCACTGTTCCTTTCAACTCTCACTAAGTATTTACCAGGACGTCGAGACGTGTTTAGACTGTCAGATCCCAGAGCCATGTTTGTATGTGTCTGTGACGAGTGTGTGCACTTACTTGAGTGTGTGTGTGTGTGTGTGTGTGTGTACGTGTACGTGTGTGTACGTGTGTGTGTGTGTGTGTGTACGTGTGCAGATGTGTGTGTTCAGAGTGACCGAGCGTGTGCCGTGGCAGAGTGGTCGGACATGTATTTTCACTTTGTTATCTTGACTTCAGGGGAGGCCGCATCTCAGACGCAGAAGTCTTTCAAGGCCGAATTTATTTTGGTGTGTGTGTGTGCGTGTGTGCGCGTGCATGCAGTACATCGATCTATAATATGGCTTCAGCTCGGCTATGTCTATGAGTGCCGCTACTATCTGATGTGTGTGGATGTGCGCTACCGGTGGAATAGCTATCTTTAGGTCTGTCTGTGCATCGGTCTCCCGTTCTGCACCCTCCCACCTGCTCTCTCTCTTGCTCTCTCGCTCTCTCGCTCTCTTTCAACCGAGACGCAGAGGTAGAGAACAGAACACACACACACACACACACACACGGTCTCACTCACGGCTTACTTGGTGTGTTTATTGCACATGTGTCAGGCTGAAGTCCACACGGGTAAATGTGGAACAGGCAGCGAGCTTCGTGTGCATGGGTTGTGTGTGTGGTCCCTCTCCGCCCCGTAGCCTAAAGAGGAAGTCGAGTTCATGTTTGGATTGAAGTTAGCAGTCGTACAAACTAAGAGCGCATGTCATTAGCGTCTATTTTCTTGACTCAACGGGCTGTTTATTTAAAGCTAAGGCAGCACACTGTGTTGGCTTCGGCCATATTTGTCCATCGTCGGCCATGACAGTCTGATAATTAGCCCATGGGGGGTGTTCAGTTAAATGCCCTTTCTGTTTTATTATCTCGATATGCTGCTGATGTACATATTTATTCTTCCTTACAGACCGCAAACGAGCCTTGGAACCGCTTCAAGACCTATTGTGAAGACCTATTTAGAACAGAAAGGCTTCTCTTCAGTCCAAGACAGTTTTTGTCGTTATTTTTTAGGCACGCTTTGCCGTCGGTGCCCTCAACCGACGATCCCATTTTGTGCAAGAGTGCTATTGTTGTACCTTTCCTACGGCTATTTCCGTCGGCACATTTGGTGAGTCACCCATAAATCATCAAGATCAATAAAGTGACACATTCCTCCGTACATAACTCGAAATGTGATAATTACCGTCATTTCCATCAAATAAATGCATCGTCTCCCCCCCCCGCTTGAAACCGCGTTCAAAGTCTTTGTATTGTGTCTTTGTATTACTGAGGCTTTTAACATACAGTACATAAGAAGCGCTGAACATACAGTTTATAGCAGAAGGAACGGGCGATTTAAGCATGTGGTCTGTGCTCTGTGGTGGGGTGACTCTGTTTGCTTCTGGGGAGATAAAGGTACTTATTAACCCCCCCCCCCC
>PIJE02002899.1:18660-52728 GCA_002895965.2 Coryphaenoides rupestris | reverse complement strand
AGTAATATATGGTATATATGGTAATAATGTGGTATACAGACATAATGCAGTCAATCTGACCGCTATGGCACTTGAAGGTATAACTGTTCAGAAATATTTTGTCTTTTGATTTAGAACCTCCAAACCTTGTGAAAATAAAATTAACACATATCTAGGAAAAGTCATGGAGTGGAGGCCTCATACTCTTTATTTGAACAGAATATAATTTTATGTCATAGTCTAGTAACCGTTGTGATCCACACTCCAATCCAGAACAATCCAACCGCCGTAACAACAAACAACAAAAACAACAACAAAAGAAGAAGCAAAGCGAATCTAACACCCCTATTAGACACTAGAATGGAACAGTCCGTTGGCTGTGACGCGGAACACGGCAAAATTTGACATCTTACGTGTCAACGACGTCAAAAAGTAACATGTGAACACGACAAAAATCGACGTGTGAACACGTCGTTTTTGGACGTGTTCACACGTTAATTTCGTGTGGGTTTTTGCTAAGATGGCCTTCCATAGAGTTGTGAGCGCGCGCTCTGACGTCATCATCGCGTACAAACATTGGTCTAATCTTACCAATATTTCTAAAATGAAAGAATGCAGGGTTAGAATGAAGGATTATTAATGTGGTAGTCATCAGTGTTCCATCAAATCCATTGCCATCTCAATTTATCGTTTATCATTTTAGTCTATCGATGTCCATCCCTCAAGCTGACTTGGGTGGAGTCTATTTACCCTCCTGGCTACATGGCCAATTACTGTACATTCCTGTGGGATTCAGACCACGCCCCCACAATCCCCCCCACAGAATTTGTATTTATCCGACTTGTTATGCTATGTTATAATGATCTATATCCTTAAGGATTTTTTTATTAGTTGAGTCCATCTTTTGTAATTTATCTGTGTTGTGTGTTTTTTTGTATTTTTAATGTGAGATAGGGTTGTGTTCAAACTTCCCATTTCATAATATAGGTTGTCAGGGCCTTTTTATATTTTAAATATGTCACCATTAATTATCTTTACCATTTCCACAGATATATTACTTAAAGGGTAGTATTATATAATAGAATATATCATTTATATACAATGTTATAATGCCTGATGTCTTGCAATTTTACACCTTTAAGTGTCATCTTGTGGATAAATGAAGGATGTGTACCAATAAAGATAATGAATCCCAGTACTGAAATTATATTTAATTTGAAATCTACAACAGCTTACATAATATGTCAAATCACATTGCACCAATGTGGCGGAAAACCAGTGGCACTATGGTGTTGTTATACACCTGAAGGAGTTCTGGAAGATATTCTAGAGACCAAGTCTGCCTCTGTGCCACCAAAGCTCAAAGCTTAGGCAAATCAAAGGCATCAATTCTAAGGGATATGATCCTGAAATGGGATTTAGGGGGGAGGAGGAGGAGGAGGAGGAGGAGGGTGGGTCGGTCGGTCGGTCGGTCGGCCTGAGCGAGGTCCGAGATGCAATCCCGAATAAACAACACGCCTACCGGGTTAACCTGGCAAAAAGAAAAGTGATGCAACAAGAAGTTACTTACAGTCATGTATATTGCAAGCTCAGTAAGATAGCCAAGTTAGCAGTTAAAGTCATCTTCTGACTTCTGACATCTTCATCTTCTCTACTCAAAATGGAATAAGGCACAACACGCAATCCATGTAGTGCTACCAACACCATGGCAACGAACACAAACAAACTGTGAAGCATAGAGGCCGAGACATATGTTGGTAGCCAGCACAGAACAAACGCACAATTGTAATGGACAATCTTTACATAAACAAGCACAGAATACCATACAAATAGGCCTAATGCTAGGCCAACAACAGCATACATTCATTAGATTCTATAAATATCCTTAATAGAAACAAATGTATACTTTCTTACCTTTAACAATGACCAAAAAGTATTTTCCTCCTTGCATTCCTCTGTCTGAATTCTTTGACAATGTTTCTTAAATCCATCTGGCGGGCTTGCTGGCAAATCCCCCACAATTGTCATCTCTTTCGCAGCCATAAAAAATTGACGACGTCTTCTGTCATTTCGCTTGACGTTTCGGCATTTCAACATTCAAAATCACTGGAGCAACTGTGATTGGATAACAAAGCCTACCATCTTTATAATGTATTTATTTTAAAAACAATTTTAAGGCTGATAGCACAATTAAGTTTTATGTTTTATGTTTTATTGTATTTTTAATGTGAGATAGGGTTGTGTTCAAACTTCCCATTTCATAATATAGGTTGTCAGGGCCTTTTTATATTTTAAATATGTCACCATTAATTATCTTTACGATTTCCACAGATATATTACTTAAAGGCTCCCTGTGGGCTCACCACCTGCAGGGAGAGTCATTGGGGTCGGGTGCATTGTATACCGGGCGGTAGGCAAAAGCGGGGTCCTGGGCGTGCGGATCCCCGTCATCGCCGACTGGTTCTAGGGACGTGGAACGTCACCTCACTGGCGGGGAAGGAGCCGGAGCTGGTGCGGGAGGTGGAGCGGTACCAACTAGATATGGTTGGGCTCACCTCCACGCACAGCACCGGGTCTGGAACCAAACTCCTGGAGAGGGGCTGGACCCTCTACTTCTCCGGAGTTGCCCAGGGTGTGAGGCGCCAGGCGGGTGTGGGGATACTCACAAGTCCCCGGCTGAGCGCCGCTGTGTTGGAGTTCTCCCCGGTGGACGAGAGGGTCGCCTCCATGCGACTACAAGTCGCTGGGGGAAGGCTCTGACTGCTGTGTGTGCTTACGCACCAAACAGCAGCTCAGAGTATCCGGCCTTCTTGGAGTCCTTGGGTGACATCCTGGAAAGGGTTCCATCCGGGGACTCCATAGTTCTACTGGGGGACTTCAACGCACACGTGGGCAATGATGGAGAAACCTGGAGGGGAGTGATTGGGATGAACGGCCTGCCCGATCTGAACCAGAGTGGTGTTTTGTTATTGGACTTCTGTGCTAGTCATGGACTGGCCATAACAAACACCATGTTCGAGCATAGGGTGGCTCACAAGTGTACCTGGTACCGGACCACCTTAGGCCAAAGGTCGCTGATCGACTTTGTAATCGTATCAGCAGATCTGCGGCCGCATGTTTTGGACACTTGGGTGAAGAGAGGAGCAGAGCTGTCAACTGATCACCACCTGGTGGTGAGTTGGATCAGATGGCGCGGGAGGCTGCCAGACAGACCTGGTAAACCCAAACGTGTAGTGAGGGTGAACTGGGAACGTCTGGTGGAAGCCCCTGTCCGTAGGGTCTTTAACTCCCACCTCCGGAAGAACTTCTCGTGCATCCCGGGGGAGGTTGGGGACATGGAACCTGAGTGGGCCATGTTCAGAGCCTCCATTGTAGAGGCTGCAGCTCGTAGCTGTGGTCAAAGGCTGTCGGTGCCCTGTCGTGGCGGCAACCCAAGAACCCGTTGGTGGACACCAGCGGTGAAGGAAGCCGTCAGGCTGAAGAAGGAGGCCTTTCGGGCCTGGTTGGCCCAGGGGTCTCCTGAAACAGCAGACAGGTACCGGGAGGCCAAAAGGACCGCAGCTTCAGCGGTTGCTGAAGCAAAAAACCCGGGTGTGGGAGGAGTTCGGGGAGGCCATGGAGCAGGACTTTCGGTTGGCCTCAAGGAGGTTCTGGCAAACTGTCCGGCGACTCAGGAAGGGAAAGCAGGGCTTGGCTCAGGCTGTGCTCAGTCGGGGAGGAGAACTGCTGACCCAGACTGAGGATATTGTCGGGCGGTGGAAAGAACACTTTGAGGAGCTCCTGAACCCGACCAGTACGTCCTCGGGGGAAGAGGCAGAGTCTGAAGACTCGGGGGAAGTCTCACCCATATCCTTGGTAGAGGTCGCTGAAGTAGTCAAAAAGCTCTTCAGTGGCAAGGCGCCAGGTGTGGATGAGATTCGCCCTGAGATGCTGAAGGCTCTGGACATTGTCGGGCTGTCGTGGCTGACACGCCTAGTCAATGTAGCGTGGAGGTCGGGGACAGTACCTGTGGAGTGGCAGACCGGGGTGGTGGTCCCCATTTTCAAGAAAGGGGACCGGAGGGTGTGCTCCAACTATCGGGGTATCACACTGCTCAGCCTCCCCGGGAAAGTTTATTCCAGGGTGCTGGAAAGGAGGCTCCGGCCGATTGTCGAACCTCAGCTCCAGGAGGAACAATGCGGTTTCCGTCCTGGCCGTGGAACAGTGGACCAGCTCTTTACCCTCGCAGGGTTGTTGGGGGGCGCATGGGAGTTTGCACATCCAGTCTACATGTGCTTTGTGGACTTGGAGAAGGCCTATGACCGTGTCCCCCGGGGAATCATGTGGGGGGTACTACGGGAGTATGGGGTACCGGGGCCGTTGATACGTGCCATTCGGTCCCTGTACGAACAAAGTGCGAGCTGCGTCCGTATTCTCGGCACAAAGTCAAGCATGTTCTCAGTGGGTGTTGGACTCCGCCAAGGTTGCCCCTTGTCACCGGTTCTGTTCGTGATCTTCATGGACAGAATCTCAAGGCGCAGCCGAGGTGAGGAGAGTGTCCGGTTTGGGGACCTCAGAATTGCATCTCTGCTCTTTGCAGATGATGTGGTTCTGTTGGCTACATCAGACCGTGACCTCCAGCATGCACTGGAGCGGTTTGCAGCCGAGTGTGAAGCGGTCGGGATGAGAGTCAGCACCTCCAAGTCTGAGGCCATGGTTCTCTGCCGGAAAACGGTGGAGTGTTCCCTCCGGGTTGGGAGTGAGTTGCTGCCCCAAGCGAAGGAGTTCAAGTATCTCGGGGTCTTGTTCACGAGTGAGGGCAAAATGGAGCGGGAGATGGACAGACGGATCGGTGCAGCGTCTGCAGTGATGCGGGCGCTGTACCGGTCCGTTGTGGTGAAGAGGGAGCTGAGCCGGAAGGCGAAGCTTTCGATTTACTGGTCCATCTACGTTCCAACCCTCACCTATGGTCACGAGCTTTGGGTAGTGACCGAAAGAATGAGATCGCGGATACAAGCGGCCGAAATGAGTTTCCTCCGCAGGGTGGCTGGGCTCAGCCTTAGAGATAGGGTGAGGAGCTCAGACATCCGGAGGGAGCTCGGAGTAGAGCCGCTGCTCCTCCGCATCGAAAGGAGTCAGCTGAGGTGGTTCGGGCATCTGATTAGGATGCCCCCCGGGCGCCTCCCTTTGGAGGTTTTCCGGGCACGTCCAACTGGGAGGAGACCCCGGGGCAGACCCAGAACCCGCTGGAGAGATTATATATCTCGTCTGGCCTGGGAACGCCTCGGGATCCCCCAGGAGGAACTAGAGAGTGTGGCTGGGGAGAAGGAAGCCTGGGGGGCCCTGCTTAGCCGGCTGCCACCGCGACCCGAACCCGGATAAGCGGACGCGAATGATGGATGGATGGATGGATTATTATTATTATTATTACTAAACTTCTTGGCAGGTCCTCCCTTCCTTCGTCCCCAACGAGCAAGTCAACACTTTGTTTGGTGAGTGGGAAATGAATATTCATATATCATATATTACCACGTTTTTCCATTTTGGCGGCGGTTTTCACACATCTTAGGTGACTTTGCTATATTTGTTATTTGTTTATTTTACGAACAATATCATTTCCGTGGCGCTGCTTAGGTGAACGTAGGTGAACGTTTTTCTTGATTTATGTATTTATTTTTACCAAAATCCTTCATTTCGTTTTTATTATAAATGTTATTTTGATTTCCGGCGCCATCTGGTGACGTCACGTGGGATCTGACGAGTGACGGAAATACACCGCAACGTCACCAGATGGCGCCGGAAATCAAAATAACACATTTATAAATATGTAAATGAAAATAAATAAAAGTAAATTATAAAAATAAATATAAGAAGAAAATAAGGGATGTGATTTTCCTCTCTGATACACATGCTTAGAATAGAATAGGATAGAACTTTATTAAAACAACAAAAACATTAAAACAATATGGAAAACAGAATAATAAAAAAAATAATAAAAATAAAAATAGCTTGGTGGCTGTTTTATAAAAGAAATAGCTTTTCAGTCCGATATAATAACCATATATGGTTATGTATATATATTATTATTTTATTACAGCCCGTTAGCTGTGATATAATAACCATATACCACAGCCTGTCGTGAGCTATTGCTCAAATATATGGTCCAATTGGCTGATTAAATACTGCATAGATATGCGTCACGCTATCGTGGCCGTGGCTCAGTCGTTTGGGGACTCCCACCTGACGGAGCTGTAGGCGATGATGACGTCAGCGCTCTGAAGTTACTCAACTGGTGGTCGCTCTCAACTTGACAGTTCGCTGTCGACCATCGCGGAGAGCAGTTCACTTTTACAGAGTTCCTAGTTTTAGGCCTATTTCTGTCTCATACTTTAATTTAAAGTCGTGATTTAAAATGATTATCGGGCAGAGATGGCGAGTGACACGACGAGTGTTAGGTTTTTTTATGTTATGTAAAAATGGCTTGGTGGCCGTTTTATAAAAGCAATAGCTTTTCAGTCCAATATAATAACCATATATGGTTATTAATATATAATATAATTAGCATTATTAATATAATAACCATATCTGGTTATTAATATATAATATAATAGCATTATTAATATAATAACCATATAATAACCATATATGGTTATTAATATAGCATATATTACCATTATTTATATAATAATCATATAACCATATATGGTTATTATATCACAGTCCGTCAGCTGTGTGGGCGTGGCTCAGCCGTTTGCTGACTCCCACGTGACGGAGCTGTACGCGATGACGTCAGAGCGCGCGCTCACAACTCTATGGAAGGCCATCCAGGCAAAAACCCACACGTAATTAACGTGTGAACACGTCCAAAAACGACGTGTTCACACGTCGATTTTGTCGTGTTCACACGTTACTTTTTGACGTCGTTGACACGTAAGATGTCAAATTTTGCCGTGTTCCGCGTCACAGCCAACGGACTGTTCCATTCTAGTGTCTAATAGGGGTGTTAGATTCGCTTTGCTTCTTCTTTTGTTGTTGTTTTTGTTGTTTGTTGTTACGGCGGTTGGATTGTTCTGGATTGGAGTGTGGATCACAACGGTTACTATACTATGACATAAAATTATATTCTGTTCAAATAAAGAGTATGAGGCCTCCACTCCATGACTTTTCCTAGATATGTGTTAATTTTATTTTCACAAGGTTTGGAGGTTCTAAATCAAAAGACAAAATATTTCTGAACAGTTATACCTTCAAGTGCCATAGCGGTCAGATTGACTGCATTATGTCTGTATACCACATTATTACCATATATACCATATATTACCACGTTTTTCCATTTTGGCGGCGGTTTTCACACATCTTAGGTGACTTTGCTATATTTGTTATTTGTTTTCTTCAATAATTCCATTTGTTCATCGTGTAAAATCTCAGTCTGAAACACAGAGCCTATTAGTCTATTAGATTTGCGCCACATTGTGTGCTATATGGCTGCTGTTTGAGGATCAAGAGGGCGAACAGAGAGAAGATGAAGAGACCAAACTAATAATTATAATAATAATAATTCTAATAATTCTAATAATACATGTAGAAGAGGCTTTGCCATTGTTTGATGAACTGGTGAAGGGGAATGTGATGGTGGAGAAGTCTCCAGTTTGAATGATGTGGACTGGAGCAGGAGGAATGTTTGTCATCACTTCTAGCAGCTGTAGCATCTATTGTCATATCCACGGCATTGGAGGAATGACTTATTATTGTTTCTTCATGTAATTCTATATTATTTTGGGCCTGGTAGATTGAATTAATACGCCGTCAGTTGGATCGCGCCTCTCATGAACGCGCAGCAACAAAGTTGTACAATCAATAAGGAATAACAATGTTCTAAACGTCAATAGTGGGAGAGCAGTAATAATAATCATAGCCACTGCAAACAGAACAAGACCCTGGTCGCATGTCAAGGATGGAAGCGACCTGTTTGTGGGAGACGCACCGCAAGGGCGACGCGCTTTGCCCTGCAGTGCGTACATTAAATTAGGCTCCTCAGGTTTGTTCAAAACAGCCCAAAGTTTTCCTCTATTTCGTTCCCCGAAAATATGCCAAATTATGCAGTGATTATATGTTCATTATATTGGTCATAATAATAATATAATAATAATTAATTAATTATGAATATTACAACTAGCCTACTTATATTGTACTCTGTGTAGTCTAAATGGTTATTATTGTATTATAAATATTCTATTGTAGCATTGTCAATAAAGTGTTGAGCTTTGTCCCTGAAAGGCCTGCCCTGCGCACCGTGCAGCAGCCTGTACGGTGCGCATAGAGCAAAGTCCTGAGATCCAGTCTGCTTCAAGTTGTACTCTATACACTTTAGCTGACTTTGCATAATGTTGTTTCCTTTGTTTCATATGTCAACACCTAAATACTTCAGAAGCCTGCATTACTATTTCTTGTTTATTGATTTCCACACTTGCATTGGCATTAGGGGCTGTCGTAACAGCATATAACCATATACTGGGACCCTATAGCTTAATTGATCATTGTATTTGGGATTTTTAATTTACACCCATCTTTATCAAACAAATGCATTGTTACTGTAACTGTGAACACCATGAATGCCAGTACACCTAACGGTCTGGGAGAGCGTTGCGGTGCTTGAAGGTAGTGATATAATAGCCCTGTACCTACATCACCTGAACTCATCTGAAACATTTCTCTAATACCTCATCATGTCATGTGATTCGTTTGGAGTGTAATATCAAGTCTGTCTCTCTTGTTGATATGTAGGACAGTATAGAAATACACATTCCTGTAGTCCGCAATCTTCACATCTACACGTAGCATGCTTATTCATTATGTTTAATGTACTTTAATGTACTGATTGGTTTGACTTCTCTTATTCAGTTTAGAACTGGTAGAATAGCTTTTGGGCTGTTGCTGTTCCCAAGCAAATAGTTTTTAGAGCACAGAAACCAAAATATTAGGCTAAGCTATGGCTCACCTTAAGTGCTAGTAGTTAACTCTGACCTAACCTTTTAGGGTCTTAGTTTGTGGACATATTGTAAAAATATGTATCATATTGAAAAAGCTTCTGGAGACTTCAGTTATTTGGGTTGAAATGGTTTTTTATGTCCAGTTGTATGACTGTATGTATGAAATCAACAATAAATAGTATGTGTATGTGATAATACCAATTGTGATAATACCAGAGTATGTGATAATACCAATGAATAGAATAAAATAGAACTTTATTAATCCCGAAGGAAATTCTTGTGCCAGGTTGCATAGTGATACAGTACAATAAAACAAGGAAAGCAACAGAATGATAAAAATAAACTAACGGATATGCAAATGTACAGTTAAATATACACATATGTGGGCAATATAAGATATTCCGACGGCGAATGTCTGTGTGCTTTGTCATTGTTGGTTCTATATCATGAAGAACCTCTTTGTAACAGCATGAGTCCAACTTGGAAGTACACATTAAGGACCATAGTCATTAATAGGTTCATTTATTGAGCTGAGCTCATTTCATTTTCAATAAATATAGGCTATATGATGGGATGAAATGGAATGTAGGCCTATATGTATTGTTTATTAACAGTATTGTGTGACAGTGCTGTGGTTTTTGTAGGCTTGGGACACTGGTTCTCTGGTGGTTCTCTGGCGGTTCTTTGGTGGTGCTCTGGTGGTTCTCTGGTGGTTCTCCGTTGTTGGTGTTCCCCAATCTCCTGGACAAATCCATTGATGAGACCCAACAAGTGGTCAGCTAGGTATTATAAACAAACACAGCAAGCAAAACAGGCTAACGTGATTCAGATCAGCCACTTTATTATATCCTAATGACCTACGATGATTAAAAAGACGGTGGTTTTAACAAACGTTAAATAGCTTGACCACATAGCTGGCCATTAGATGGCTACAACATAGAGTTCGCGATTACAGCATCAAATATTATTATTAATATTAATATCATGTTACCTCTAAATACTACCTTGCAATATTTCCTCTCATCATCATGAGAGGAAATGTTTGCAATATTCCTAATGTCATGTGCAATACTTCTTCTCAATATTATCCTTGCAATATTACCATGCTACATTACCTTTCATCATTATGTGCAATATTCTTAATATTCTTTATATCATGTGCAATACTTCCTCTTACCATTATTATTATTACCCTTATATTACACTTCAATTATGGCCAAATTGTTTTTTTGGACTTAATATCTTATCTTGCCTATATTTTTATGCTTCACCTATATTTGTATACTTCTACTAGGACCTACTGTACATTTGTAAATCTGTTATTTCATTTTTTATTATTCTGTTTATTTCTCTATTGTTTTTATTGTATTGCTATGCAACCTGGCACAAGCATTTCCTTCGGGATTAATAAAGTTCTTATCTTATAAAGTTAGCGATTTATTTTACCTTGACAAAGTTGCTTGTATTGCTTCCACATCGTCCCCCCGTCCCCCAAGTGCAACTTTCAGTTGCACTTGGTTTCTTCTAAACCACGCCTCTCCGGCCTACGTTTCACACACGTCACTTCCTGTACGATACACGTAGGTGCCTACAGCGTGCTCGTCACGAGGGCGGAGCGTCTGCGTCGACGGCCACGTCACTAATTTATGCATGACGCGGTCGCCTACGCGTCATACGACATCAATGACGCGTCACGTGTCATGAATATGCAGGAATTCCTTGATTCAAGGTCCAAGGTTTTTTTTTAATGTTATGTAGAAATAAATAGTAACAAATAAATAAAGAGACGGGTGGGAAGAGAGACCGAGAGACTGACAAAATACAGACCAAAGGTTAGGTAAGTAGGTAGGTAAAATGCTAATTTTGTTCATCTCTCCCGTTCAAGGACTTCTGCAGTGGAGATCAGACAGGAGATCTGCAGTGGAGAATCCTCATCCCACTCCGTTGATCCTACGTGGAGGTCAGTTGACTTGAAAAGGGGGGGTTGAATCCTATTATTAATACTAATAGGATTCAACTTGTAAGCATTGTGTGTATTGTAAGCCGAAATGTTAATTTCTGTTTTGTAAATTGACATTTGAATGAATGTGCAATGATTTGTACAAATGCATACATATTTATGAATCCTTGTTGTACATTTTGCACAAATACGTCTACCTATGTCCATACGCATTGATTGCCGTAAGACGGCCTCAAATCTAAAATTGCCTTGTGAAATGTTGAATCTGCATCAGTGACACGCGTGCCTTCGTTGATGCCATTTTAAGACACTCAAACGTCAGTGATTCGGACGTGTGGATTCTTAAAGGCCAATTTATACTTCTGCATCAAAGCTATCTAATCTACTGTTACAACTATGTGCATATTGATGCTCTAAATACTCTAGATAGTGAACATGGAAGAAATTATACATATCTACAGTTTATTATGCCCCAACACATGGGGATGCCACTATCTAGTAACTTTGGGTGAAGGTAAGTGGAGATGGCACAGTCTCAGCTGTTGAAGAGACTCGTTTTGAGAATGAAGGGAGTTTTTCCTTGCCCTTTCTTTCTTTGAGAATTAAAGGAGTTGTTCCTTGCCCTTGTCCTGCCATGAAAGGACATCCGCCCAGTGATGCACCTGTGATGCATCAGCGATGGAAGATCTCTATACCTTACAGTAAGTCTACGTTATTCTTCGATGAATTCCTCCACATTGGTGAACCTGCAATGCATCAGCAATGGTGTCCTGCCATAAAGGGATATCACAAAGGAACATCGCCACTTCTAACAATCCCGGGAAGGAGGAATTCTCATTCCGCATTCCTTCTCAAGCGTTCTTTGAGAATTAAGGGAGTATTTCCTTGCCCTTTGTGGAGGCTAGGGTAAGGGGACCATGATGTCCTGCCATGAAAGGAAGTCCACCCAGTGATGCACCTCTGATGCATCACAGGTGCATTACCATACAGTAAGTCTAAGTTATTCTTCCATACATTCCTCCACAATGATGCACCTGCGATGCATCAGCGATGGAAGTTGCTATATACCAGACAGTAAGTCTAAGTTATTATCATTCTTAAGAATTAACTCTTAAGTTTTTGGAAATGCATCCGTATTTATGCACCTGCGATGCACCTGTGATGATGTCCTGCCATAAAAGGACATCTAGTGGTGGCGATAATTATCAGTTAAATAAGTTACCGTATATAACAAATGAATGAATAATTAATTCCTGCAGAAGGTAATTTGTTGTGCTTGTTGTTTTGGGACAACAACCCCCCCCCCCCCAAAAAAAAAACCTAAACCATATCAACAACAACAAAAGATTACAGTCGTATGAATGATTCAAACGATTAGTGTTTGTATTTTGATGTGTATGTCTGTCGGGACCTGGCAACCTAATCCGAAGTGGCGATGATATAGACCGCGCCTCGTCCCAACACTCCTGTGTCTCCCGGTCGCCAGCATCTTTGCAAGTCTGATGCTTCCCAGTCTGAGAGCTCTCCCCCCTGGGGTGGGTGGTGTGGGGAAGCTTGCGAGGGGAGGGAGAGGTGGAGTAGTTTTATCTTCTCCACCGTCCAGGGGGTGGTGGGAACCATGGGGAGGCTAATGCTTTCAAGCCACATGGCCAGGGGGAGGGCCATGTGCTGAAGATCCAACACCTAGGTCCAAGAGAGGAGGATGGAGGTGGACCAAGTTTAAAAAGAAAATATCGATTTAGGAGTGAGTTAGGTGTGTGTTGTGTGTGTGTGTGTGTGTGTTTGTGTGTGTGTGTGTGTGTGCTAAAGACAATGTCAGACACAGTTGGGTGGAAGGATGACTTTGGGAAGAGGATTTATGGAGAAAAGTGCAGAGGCGGCCGTTTTGTGCAAACAATCTGCAGGCATTGAGGGGATTAGCAGAGGAGGTGAAACTTCATTACCTGGACGTCATGGTGGGAAGTTGGAGAGGAGGGGTGGTGGGGCGTGAAAAACAAGCTGGAGGTTTTTGGCCGAAGTAACCATGATGAACCTGGTCTGAGGAGCTGGAGGCTGTGGGCTCCATGCTGGGGAGGGTGGGAGTCATGACAGAGCAGGAAGGAGGAGCTTGGGACAGAGCTGCTGTACCCGAGCCAGACATGCAGAGGCTTTGAGGGAGACCAACGAAGCTGCACTCCTATTGCTGTGTAGGACACCTCTGGGGTGAATACCTGGGCATGGGTATTTACTAAACTTATATATAAACTATTTGTTTTATTGAGGACAACATGACAACCCTTTGATATTGTTACTACCACAATGTGGCAAGAGCATTTTTAAAGCCATTAAGGCCCTTAACACACCAGCGTGTAATGAAATTGCAAGCCGAAAATCAATATTAACTATTCACACCGATGGCGACGCATTGTTGCAACACTTTTTCAATAAAGTTTTACAAATAATTCGCGGCTGTCCAAGTACAGTACATTCGCGGCAGGCTTCATTCTTGGCCTGGCCACTCCTACTGTCTTTTCTTCTCCCTCTTCTTCCCTGACATACGTGTCCCTCAGGTTTTTCCACAATCTCTTAAGGCCTTTACACACACTGGACTATCGGGATCGGAGTCCTGCACGGGTCTGATTTCAAGACCCACTCCACCGCAATACCAAACCTGACCCCACCACCCGCACCATATGGGGACCCCACTGGAGGTTTGTCCTGATGTCTGTCAAGGTAATTTTTCCGTGTTTTAGATTATGAAAGTGTAAATTGTAAGCTTTCAAATGATGTGCCATGCATTGAAATCTGCAAATATTTGAAGAAGATATGCTTCTGTGAATGTTGTTACACCTGAAATCACTAAGCAGAGAAAAACAGCTTTAAAGATTCAGAGCTGTTCACACCTCTCACAGCCAGGTAATGGGTGGGAACAATAGCTGGTTAACCCCACCCCCAACCACTCCCCCACTGGACTAGCTGTCATTATCTGTGGTCTGATGGTTGGGAAGATGAATGTCAATAAACATAATCAAATTGGACGTTTCTATCGTCCGGACTACAGTAGGCCTCATTGCACCACTAGCTGGGGTAACATTAGGTCAACGAGTTTTGAACATAAAGCCTATTATGAATATGAATATAAGATGAAGTTGAACTTTCAAGTTTTTTTTATTGTCACAGGCTACATGATAAAAGATGCAAGCAGAAGTTGTAAAAGGTACAAAAAATAGCAACAATAAGCATAGCGAATTTAAAGTGGCGAGTGATAATAAGTGGCAAAATACAGCGATGTGTGTTTACAGTATGTGTACAATATGTTCATGTGTGCCATTGTGATAATGAGTGAGCGCCTATGTACAGTACAATCAGAGTGCTAGTAACAGCTATACATGGACATTCTTCTTCTTCTTCTGAGCTGCTCTCTGGCAGGGGTGTCTTGAGCCTCGTCATAACAGAATTCTCTGATCTTCTCAGAAAGATACTTCTGTCTGGCCATGTCCAGTCCGGGTGGGGCTTGTACCTGAAGACCATCTTTGGGGGGCTGGACATCAGCATTGCGCAGCAGCTGAAACCTGACTGGTGTTGCATCACAGTGTTCTCTGGCCTCAACCACACCAGGCATCCCAGCATCAAGGCTGTAATAGAACAGAAGGAAGATAGTACATTAAAATATTGCCCACAGATAACATACAACCATACCATGTCCATAAAATAGAATAGCTAATACATGACAATGATAATTACCTGAAGTGCTGGTAACTCTTAATGTTTGGGAGCTTTTTGAAGTAGCTACTCAGATGCTGGTGCCAGTTGTAGCTTTCAACAAGCACTGTGCCGTCCTCCAGTCCGACAAGCTGTGGGATGTTGACTAGCTTCACAGGAGTGCTGTCTCTCACAACCCCAGCGATGTCAGCCAAAGTGTCCACTCTGGTCTTCCTGAAGCGCTGCTTGACCAGGCCGAAGCACCAGTCGGGGGCAAACTTGGTGTGGCCTGCAATCAGGAAGTGGAGGTCCAGCTTCAGGTGAAGCTTGTGCATGGTGCGCCAGGCACAGTACCACAGCACAAAATTGTTCTTGTTTTGTCCACTGCAGTTGTCACAATGAAGGTCCACGTGTGTTTCTCCAACTCCATAGTTGTTGAAGAAATGATGCACGTAGTTGATGACTGCATTGCTGCCCTTGCTTGAGGCCATCCCTTCATCGATCAGGTAGTTCACTTGCTTCGGCATCCCTTCACAGCAGACACCAAAAAGGCCACACTTGCGTGGAGTCAAAAAGTACATGGGCCCAGGCTGATGAGGGTCAGAAGGGAAGTGGACCTAAGAGAGGAGGCGATATAGAACAAAGGGGAAGAGAAGAAAAAGACAAGATGCATTGAAAATCAACATCACAGAGGTGTGTGTGTGTGTGTAAACCAAATCAACAGTGTTGTCATAGGATGAACTTATTCTCACCTGCTGTGCAAAATCAAAACTGTAGTGCATTGTGATCTCCCTGCTTGCAGGTGTGGAGGGGCCAAGGGAGAGATCCAACTCCTCACAGGTCTTGGCACAGGCAGCCTTCATGTCGTTGTAGAGTGACCGCTCCTTTGCAACACTGTCGAGATGCTGTAGCTGCTTCTTTAGCTTGGCTGATTTCACCACGTCAGGCAGGTTGGCACTGCGGAACACGTGGTAGTTGTTCTTCTGGCACAGCCAGCACATGTCTGTCTTGGGTTTGGTTCTTGTTATGTGAGGGAGCAGTGACTTCCACAGCCTCCGGAAGCTCTCCTGACTAACAACACGTTGCCCTGCAAAAAAAGGATATTATGAGTATGAACTTGGACAAATACAGGTGTACATATCCACACAACAGTAGTTTTTTATTACAAAAACATTAACACTTCTATTATCTATTACTTATATATTTACATACCAAGCGTCTCCGCTGCATCTTTGTAGATACGCCACACTGAGGCTTTGGTGACATTTGATGGCAACAACTTTGCCTTCAAGTCTTTGTGACCAGGGTATCGTCCAGGCATGGCAATGGAGTGCTCCTCTGCGTAGTTTTTGATGAACGACACAACTCTTTGGTGGTCCTCATGCTTGAGGGACATGCTGTTTGCTTGTGGACGTTTGGCATATCTCTCGCGTGGAACTGCACCCTGATCTCTGTAGATTGCAGTAGGGTCTGGAGAAGATTTTTGCTGACACTGAAACAAAAAAACAAAGGACTCAGAGTGTGGTCCTGCTAACACCTGGGCTGCTAGCTAACGTTTGACAACAGTGGGACAGTGGCTCCTTTGTTCCTGTGTTTGGTCAACACAGCTATGACTAGATGGCTAACAAACAGAAAGCTAGCTAGTCTATAGTTAATGGTAGCTTTGCACTAGCCACAACGCTAGCTTGCTGCTGTGGTAACGTTTCTCAACAAAGCCAGCTGTGTTAGCTTGCGGCTAACGGGGGCTCTTTGTTAGCTAGCATTGTTGCTAGTGCAAAGCTACAATTAACTATAGACTAGCTAGCATTATGCTTGCCTACACAGCTAGATGATCACACAAATAAACAATGAATATTTAACTTACCCAACAACAAAGCAGAACGTTGCACGGCATACCACTTTTTGTTCTGTGTTGTACTCTGTTCTGTGATGTTTTAGTTTGTTTTGCACTTTCTTCGACCGTTCAGTCATTGCTGTTGTTCTAACGTGGCCCATTATGTATCCCAAGATAAACATGTCCTTCTGATCTGGTGACAACGACGCTGAGTTCAGTCTGATTCTGTAGATCAACTTTGAACATAGTTTTTTGGTGCACGATTCGGCTGGTATACGCGAATTCTCTTTTCGAGTCTGCTGGCATTTGCAATCAAAGCTTTCTATCTTCTTCATCTCCTCTGCATCCTCCAGACCAACGGTATCGATCTAATTTGTGTCCAACTCTGTATCGGTGGTGTCCATTGTTACAGCATGTTCAATGTCGATCCAATTGTCCTTGTCCTCCTCCTCATCACCAGAACACCAACTCTTGTTCGAGTCTAGATCTGATAAGTTGTCATCGTCATCAGTTTCAGAATCAGAGCACTTTTCACCATCCCAAAAGTCCTCCATAAACGAGTTCATGATCGAATTATGTTCTGCATCGTCAATGCCCCTACGCCTACGATCTTCATCAGAAAGTTTGTTAATAGCGAGGGCAACTTGAGAAGAAGAAACCTTTAGAAGGAAAGCGAAATGGGGATTCTTCCTTCTTGGGATGGTTAGGAGTGGCGATGTTCCTTTGTGATATCCCTTTATGGCAGGACACCATCGCTGATGCATCGCAGGTTCACCAATGTGGAGGAATTAATAGAAGAATAACTTAGACTTACTGTAAGGTATACAGCACCTTGCATCACAGGTGCATCACTAGGCCGATAACCCTAGCCCCCACAAAGAGCAAGGAAAAACTCCCTTAATTCTCAAAGAAAACTCCCTCGATGATAATAATTTATACTTACTCTATGGTATTTAGCAGCAGTCCCCAACCTTTTTTGCACCACGGACCGTTTTCATGTAAGACAATATTTTCACGGACCGGAAGTGGAAGTGTGGGGGGATAAATATGACGAAATGAAATTATACGACCGGCATAAAAATTCTAGTGGTAATGGGAGACAATGACACCCGAAGTGTGTTCCTTATGTCCGTAATTTTGTTTTGGTCGCTGTCACTGCAGAAAACCCTGCTTCACAAAGACAGGATGTTGGAAATGGAAGCAGGGATTTCAGTGCTTTTTTGGCGATCTCAGGATATTCTGCCTTGATTTTAATCCAGAACACCGGCAGAGTTGTTGTCTGAAACATACTTTTAAGGCCACCGTCATTTGCAATCTCCAGCAGTTGATATTCTTCTGGCATGGACAGGCTCGATTCACCTCGTTTGTTCACAAATGGGTCGTGGATCCATTCTTTCGCAGTTCGTGGGTCTTTTGTGGTTGGGAGAAGTACCTCTCGAACTTGACATGTGTCAAGAGACACAGACGCACAGTATGGAATGTATCCGGTCAATTTTTAAAAATAAAACATGTTCAGACGATAATACAATAAAATATTTTCTTTATTCATTCAATTCAATTCAATTTATTTGTATAGCCCTTAATCACAAGACAGTCTCAAACTGATAATTATCGCCACCACTTTGTGCACTCAGAGGAGGGCTTAAAGGTAACTCACTGTGGCTGCACACTATTCACGCTGTTCATATATCGGGAGATGTTTTCAAATGTCCATCTCCATTCTTCCGTGCAGATCACTCGATCATCAATTCAACCACTGCCACATTCAACATCGCTCATCTGTGGCTAAAACGTTATATGTTGTGTGACGTGGCAATGGGTCTATATGTGTGGTAGACCGAAATTGAACGGAACCTGAGATGCCAGATCAGAACCCGATGACACCAGCAGGCCGGAAAGTCATTTAAATACACAAACGCGTGAACACGCACCCGCCGGAAGTGTTATGATGGAGACGAAGACGTTAGGAAATAGTTAGGAAGCAGTGTAGTTGTTCCGTCCGGAAGAACATCTCTGGGGTACGGCAGTCAATCACAACACCTTATAATCACGCCCGCTGCAATGATTATGTTTCCGAGTGGTTATCTCTCCGCTAACCTGCTGCGAGTGGAAGCGATGGCTGATTGCGAATCCCTTGCCACGACACTTGTGCGTGTCTGTGTGAGTGTCAATGCACAGATGTAGGCCTGTGGCGATGAGAGGGAGAGATAGTGAGCAAAAAACAGAAAATGGAAATTCGAGGTTATCTGGGGAAAAGATGAGTGATTTGGGAGAGGAAAACAGGAGCCGCCACACACCGGCAGCGGTGCATTCGTCCGCCACAATCACCAGCCCTCACTCCCAATCAACGTGGCTTGTTAAATATGATCCTCCTCTGACTCCAGGCCACATTATTGAGGCCTAATGCAACACCTTTAATCCGACCACCGATCCTGTACGCAGAAGAAGTCAAATCCTCCATGCAAAATGAATAAGCTAAGTGTTGTTAATGGCAGGCAGCAGGGTAGCTATTTTATTATATTTTATTTTTCTGTGTGTCATGCACACAGAGCCCAATCTTCATGGGTTTACAAGACACAAAAAGTATGCTATTCGGCCTTCTCTCCAAAGTGTGATGGCTAAAAAGGTCCCCCTCCCAATGCATAACTCCAATCATCCAGCTAAAAGAAATCAAGATAGAGGACCTATAGCTATGTATATGAATAGAGCTCTGCTGGCCCCCAGTGGCCAGTGTGTGTACTGCATCAACAGCCGGATTGGGTATTCTATAGATGTGCTGTATAGAATATTAAGCAATATCCATTTTTGCTATCCTAATTTGTCATATAGCATGGTAAGACAAATAACCCGCACATTGACGTGAACACAAACATATCCCCCGTCTACCCACCCACACACACACACACACACACACACACAAACCAAGCACACAAACACACACAGACACACAACTGTTATCACAGCCGAGGTGGATTATTCTCTGAGAAAACATTGTGGTGATTTATTCACAGAGACGGGTCAGGTCCCTCCTCACCAGAAGAGACAGCAGCTCTGGAGTGCATCGTGAGCCCATTTGAATATATTGAGTCAGAGGCAGAACTCATTTATCTTGAGAGCTCTCTCTGACAGTACACAGCCCCGGTGGTGAGTTGCAGATTGATTGCGGGGGTCTGCGGTGACATAACCGCCTCGAAAAAGCGCCGCCCCCTCCACCACCAGCTCACCCGCTTCAACAGAATACACTTGATTTCAGGTTAAGTTAGGCCAGGAAACCCTGCAACTAAACACAGAAACACTTTCCAGTCCACAAATAAACATGAAGTACAGAAGAAAAAAAAAAAACCTTCACTGTGCAGAGCTCCCGATTTGTGTTGCGGACGCGGTGAAGAGCGTTCTTCGAGAAATGAAAGACTCCAGAGTCAGAATGTTCACGGTGCATCGGATGTGTTTATGCGGATCGAGCCAGGGCACGACACAACACACACACATGTAACATGTAACACATAAGAAGACAGAGGATCACAGTGGATCAGATAGGCACCCTTGATCATTAACACAGTAAAACCTCAAACACACACACACACACACACACACACACACACACACACACACACACACACACACACACACACACACACACACACACACACACACACACACACACACACACACTCTACAAGTGTCCCATGTGAGTAATCAAAGAAAACTACAGTATGTTGGTTTGTTATCGTGGTTTATAGGTGATATACTGTATAAAGGTTGATAGTACTGCTTTCATCCCATGGCACTGTATTGGATAACTCCAACTCTATAACTTATGTAATATTTGAGCTGTGTAAAGGTTCACTATTGCTGATGATAGTCGACTAGCACAGAGGTATTCTACGTTTGTAACTAGCTTGGCAGTACGCCCCCCGCAGGGTCAGAGGTCACCCGTTGGGTGGGTTGGGTTCAACACTGCATATGACGTGATTGTTTCCTACGTCCTACATGTCGTCGAGGCCGCAAACCGCATGAAACTCAATGGAACCGGAGCCTCTTGCAGTAAGATAATCGTATCGGATGGCTACATCACACACACACACACACACACATGCACAGTCATGCTCAACAACCACAAGGTACAACTAGAGTAGGGGTTAGACAGGAAGGTGGTGGTGGTGGTCGAGTGGTGGTGGCGGTGGCGGTGTGTCTAGCTGACAGAGGCAGGGGTCGTCCTTGCTGGGCTTGAAGTCCCCGCGCAGCAGCTGGATGCAGACAGCCTTGGTCAGATAGCTCGAGGTGCACCTCTGGCCTGTGGGCGGAGTGTTGTAGAACGCCTCCATGCTGGCCTGCAACGTACCAGAACACACAGCCGTGGGTCACATCACGCCGCCTGCATGTTTACACACACACACACACGCACACACACGCCTATAAAGACGTGCACTAAGCATGTTAGCATTCAGTTCACGGAACCTCGTTCCCAGTCGTGTTTCCGTCAGAAATCACTCGTGTCCGAGATGTAAGCGTTAATAGCATGACGTGGTAATGCACTTTAGTGTTGGCGGTACGGTTCCGCTCTTTTAGGTGCTGTAGGATTTAAAGCATGACACACACACACGTCAGATACAGCACACCAACATTTCACATTTAACAAGGAGGAGTACATAAGATACCTCCACCCATTGTGTAGATTACATTTACAAAACAGAGCAGAACTAAACACAGGATGTGCAGTGAAATGAAAAAGTGGTGATGCCCAGTGGAATGTGCAACAGAACAATGCAAATATCACAAATTGAAGGAAGAGAATCCGAATATCCACACTATTCAGTCTTTACAGCAAAATGAAAGCTTTTTTTAATGAGAAATATGACCAAATAAGGAAATAAAGATAAGATAATAAAGGTGAAATCCAGCTCAGCACACGTGACTTCACAGACAAAGTGTGTATGTGTTATAGATGAAGGGTCTTAAATGTACCACCAATCAGTGTGTGTGCATTTGATTGGACCACGTTAGCTGACAGCTGACAGGCGGTGCAAAATAGAGATATCCCTTTCAGTTCCATGGGTTAGCAGCAAGAGGCGAGAGAGAGGGAGAGACTTCCGCTAGCGGGATCTCTGTCTCTGGTTTCAGATATCACGATGTCGAATTATTAGTCAAAAAACCGGCACATATTTATTCTCCATGTCTTTGTTGTTGTTGTTTGTCTCGCTCTGGGGGCTGATAACTGGCTAGAGTGCGGCTCACGGGTGTTAGAGAATGGAACTTTTGTTGCGATAAAACTCCTGACCTTCTCTCAGCCGACACGCTGACACTGGGTTCAGACCGTGAGTGTGTTTTGAGTGAAGTCGGGTTATTACAGAATCTCCTCGAGTGCTCTGTGGCCCCGCGGAGTCAAACCAAGCGCCGTGGAAAGCGCTCACGTAACATGAAAAGTTTCGAATGAACTTATTTGATTGCATTAGTGAAAAGTGCTACTGGAGCACATTTTGGAGGGCGAGGGTGAAAAGAAAGAGCTGCCGAAATACAACATCAAAATGCAGTTCTGGTTCAACAGCACAACCCCAATTTTCGTGTCAACCGGTGAAAATATTACAGAAGGAACGTTACCGCTTTTCTGTACCCTAATAAATAAGCTCGTGTTCACGGTGCCAGAGGTAGAGAGAGGAGTAATTGGAAATCGTAAAAAATACTGTGAAGTGGAGAGATGGTCTAGTGCTGTTAAATAGACTACAAATGTACCTCATTTAGAGTTATGGAACCAGGAATCTCATCTTAAAACCCTTACAGTCATAAAGTTATAGATACAAGAAATAATATTCAAATGAGAAGAATACGAATTACAGCATCAAAATAATACAATTTACATAAAAATCTTAGGGTGAGATCGGGCTACTGCTTTGTAAAGTCTGCGGTGCCGTAACCTCTTACATTCCACGGACTGAACGAAATGGACTTGTGCTTAACACACCGCACACTCCCGTCGTAAAATGAAAGGGTAACTGAAATGACCCATTTTGTCGGATATATAGTTATTAAATCGACTATGGCGCTTCGGCCCATATATTACGGTGTGCAAATGAACTGTGGCTGGCGAGGCTGTGTGCAAGTAGGCACACGGGGTCGTGATGAGCGATCATGTGCAATTGTCCAGATTTAAATACGCCACCGAACAGCCAGCCTGTGACGGCACGGTGTTCCGCACCAAATGGAAATGAACCGGATCACAAAAGGAGGGGAGACGACCGCATCGGAGGAAGAAGTACGAGACGTCGAAGCCGTGATACTGGACTGGATTGTTCCATGGTTAGAATATCTTACCGTAGACGATTAAAGCGTAACTTGTCAGTTCTTGTGTGGCTGAATACATGGTACATGTTATTTAAAATATTCATTTTTGCTGTGGATGTGTTTTACATATTCAGAGAACAATGGTGTGCAAAATTGAGTCCCATATATTTTCTCCGGACGGACTCCTCTCTACCTGCTCGTCTTTGCCCTCCAAGTGACCGCGATCCTGCTGGAAGTCAGCGAAGGCCTCCTTCACCAGACCGCCCAGGTCCACCTTCTCAGCAAACTCCAGCTCGGGGTTTCTCTCCAGCACGATGGACACCACCATCAGCAGCTAGCGACATCCATCAGGGAGAAGATATCAGCGCCCAGGACAACCAGCGCCACGACTGCTGCATTGTTTTGTTCTCTATGTTATATTGCGTTGTGTTCTTATCTACTGTTGGTTTTCAAGGATTTGGATGATCAAGAGTGACCAAGAGTCCTTTAAATGGATTGCATTACAACCCCTTACATATGTTATGTTACGTTTTGTCTGTCTGTGTATTTTGTGTATTTGTTATATGTTGTCTTCTACGCTTCCGTTAAATGTTGTTTGTCCTGAGCTGACGGAACATTCCACCAGCCTTGCCTGTGTGGTCACTAAACCCCTGAATTGATATGAATTCAAATAAGATAAGATAGAACTTTATTAATCCCGACGGAAATAACCGTGCATTTAAACTTTGCTTGGTTTTAGTTGTATTACTATTGCTTTACTGTTATTGATCAGGAAGGTGTGAATCCACGTTCAAACATTAATACAACACTGTGTGTGTGTGTGTGTGTGGTTAGAGTTAGAGTCCGGGGTTGTGTGGGGGGCTGCACACCTGAGGTGCATCGGCTAATCAATGTCCACCGGTTAAACCAGCCGTCACCCCACACACACACACACACACACACTCAGGGGAGCGCTAACATGCTAGCATTTTCAATCTGCAATCTGTCAACAAGCCAACTCCAGCTCTGCAATAAAGTGGTGTTCCCAACGCCTGTGGGAGGTCACGTAGTCAATGTCAATGATATATTACATTACACGGCAATACCATCAAATACAATATCAGAGTTTTAAGTAAGCTTTTACATAGAAGGACTTTGCTCTGGTGCATTGGTGCAAGTGAGTACAACTACACAGGATAAAACACAAAGATGAGACCAGAATGTGTGTGTGTGTGTGTGTGTGTGTGTGTTCCTACCTCCACGATGATCTGTCTGTACTCTGGCAGCACGATGCTCTGCAGAGTGTCCTCCACCAGCAGGGAGAAGTTCATCTCGTACATGGTCATGTCGGACAGAGTGGGTTGCTTCCGGGAGCGAATAAGACGGAGGAAAAAATAGATGGATGGTTTTATTACATGTGGTGACCAGTTCTCTTGTCCCCACCACTCACATCAAGTATAACCCACCACTCTATCTATGGCAACGGTCTTCATGACTACCCTGGGCAGACACTTTATACCAGACGATCATCACCGCTGTGCCTCCTACCTGTACCATGTATAAATACCTGAGGTCACTAGTTAGGCATCACTTATATTATTTATATTCTCATAGTTTCGGCTGTGCACTAATGGTTTATACACAGGTTTCGTATTTGGAGTTTTTCATCTCAGTTTTTTCACTTTGTTTTTAGTATGTTTTTTCTTGTTAAGCACCTGGTCTTGTGAGAAACCGCCGCCGTGTACTTGAATGGATGGAACAACTTGAACTGTGGATTCATGTGGACATCGACGCCACAACAGTACGCTGTTGCTGGTGGAGAGTGAGGACAGCTAGCTGACCAGTACCGGGTTTGATCCCCAATGGTCTGCAACATCCTTGAGCCAGATGAGTAACCCACTACCAAGCGAGGTCCAATGGCCTGCCATCTGAAGCCCGTTGGATGAAAGTGTCTGTCTATCTTCTATCTGAGTGTCTAGTTCTATCAGTGCGTTTACATGGGGGGGGGTGGGGGGCGGGGGGTGGTTAACCTGGGGCAGGTGGGGTCCGCCACGACGAGCTCCGATCTCACCAGACGTTTCGCACCCACCTTTTTCCGCCGGCGTCTCGCCCGGTCTAATCGACACCTCCTTGGGCGTTTCTAACTTTCCCAGCACCTCCTCCTCCTCCTCCTCCCTCTCTTCCTCCTCCTCCTTTTCCCCTGCGGCGGCGGTGATGACCTCCTTGACCTCCGCCGCGCGCACCTTTACCACCTCCTCTAACTTTTTGGTCACGTTCTCTATGCCCTTGTTCAGCCTCTCGTGCTCCGACCCCCAGAAGGTCAGACCTACCGCCGCTGCGTTGCCCTCCGCCTTCTTCCCTTTCTCCGGGGACGACGGCGTCATGGAGGACATGGAGGACAGCGACGGCGAGGACGTGGAGAAGGCCATCTCTATGTCGCTCCTCTCTGGCCATGTAGGACGTGAGTAGGAAGTTTGAAGGCCATCTCGGTTAATGGTTCGTGGCGTGTTCCTTCTCATCTGTCGTGAGAGGACGCGAGCAATCGTGTGGGCAGCCGGGGGGTCGTATATTGGCGTATCCGCTCGTGCGTGGAAGAGGTGATGCTGCTCTCGCTCCTAGTCCTGCGCTGCTTCAGGAGCCAATTCTAGTTCGTGGTGTGCTGTGAGCCTCAATGTGCGTGCTTGTCATCCGTGGCGTGCGGCTTATGTGTGTTAGCTGTGAGCGTTTTGCGTTAGCTGAGCGGATCGCTTTGTGATCAGATGGTAGACAACTGCTCGGGTGTACTACCTTGCTGGCGAACGGACAGCGGTGTGTGGTCTACCTGCTGGCGAGTTGTGGCTGCAGGACGTCCATCAGCAGCTTGACTTTGCTGGGGGACAGCCGGTAGATGTCCTGGGACGGCGTGTCCCCGGCCTGTATCTTCAGCTCGTGCTTCACGGCCTGGACGATCCAACTGTGGACGACACCAGGTGTATAAAAATATAGTGTGGTGTTACGCCTCGCTGTGTTACTGGATGCCGACTTCCTGTGACTCATTTGTGTGGGTGGTGTGGTGGTGGGAGTTGGCGCATTGCTAAGATAAGATAAGATAAGATAAAACTTTATTAATCCCGAAGGAAATTCTTGTGCCAGAGGTTGCATAGCAATAGAATAATAAACAATAGAGAAATAAATAAAATAATAAAAATAACAAATACATTTACAAATGAAGTGAATCCGTCTAAGAAAAATAGAAAGATATAGTCGGTAAGATATTCAGTCAGGAAATATGAGTCTCATTCCACACAGCGCGTTGAAATTGGAAATGCATCAATGCTTCTTCTCATCTAGTCTGCTCTCCACTTCTTCATTTCTTTTTGACCTCGTCTCAGGCGAGTCGAGGTCTCTGCTCGTCTGATCCTACAGTACTGAGCACTGAGTGGGAATAATCAGGAGACTCAAACATTCAAACTCAATTCATATTCCACTCTTTGCTCTCTCTCTCTCTCTCTCTCTCTCTCTCTCACACACACTTACAATAAGTGTGTTTTGTTGAAGGAGACAGCAATATATCGCTGTGGAGCATAAAGATAAGAATAGAGCAGGTTTCAAGTACATTCACATTATTCATAGTTACGAGGTTAATAGAATGAGTTTCATAATTGCTAGGTTGCCTGCATAATAGCTGAGATAAGAGCAGACGTGCCGTTCTGAGTGCAGCACCAACATCTAAGAACATACAATATGATAAACAATGCTAAGTACTATTATTTAGTGCTGAGACGTACAAACACACAAGTTAGTGCGTCTTTCCCTCCCTCTCTCTTGCCCCCCAACTTCTCTCTCCCAGCATCTCACTACCTCCCTACCTCCTTCCCTCCTTCTCTCGCTTTATCCCTTCTCCCTCCCTCCCTCCCCAATTCTCCCTCTCTCCCACTCTCCCTCCCTACCCGATCCTGATCTTCAGCATGCCGCTGAACAGCTCAGGGTTGTTGGAGATGATCCAGCCGATGTGGATGACCAGCTCCTGCTGCAGCACCGCCTCGCGCTCCCCTCCCCCGCCGCCCGGGCAGCACTTCCTGTAGATGATGCCCTTGATCACCCCCGGCGACAGCGGGTTGGAGATCACTTCCTCTTCCTGGCCGAACACGCCCAGCGTCACCTGGCACACGCACGCACGCGCACACACACACACACACACACACACACACACACACACACACACACACACACACACACACACACACACACACACACACACACACACACACACACACACACACACACACACACACACACACACACACACACACACACACCCACACACACACACACACACACACCACAACACACACACACACACACACACACACACACACACACACACACACACACACACACAGACACACACACACAGGCACGCATACACACACACAGACAGACACACACACACACACACGTGCGTGAAGAAGGCAGGGAAGCACACACAGATTGCTCACAGACAAATGCTCTCACACACACACACACACACACACTCGCATACACACACACACACACACACCACACACACACACACAGACCCTGTTGTGCATGTCACAATCCGACCCAGGATGTGCATGTACTATGCGCATCGTGTGTGTGTGTGTGTGTGTGTGTGTGTGTGCGTAGACTGCTGTTTTATTTTCCATCTTTGTAAAATTCGCCTTTGTGTCGCCTAGTGTCACACAAAAGCAGGAAAATGATGGAAACAGGCGCTGTTGCCATGATTACGGTCCCCTGATTCTATCTTGGGAAAATTATACCTTGCC
The DNA here is from genome assembly GCA_002895965.2 of Coryphaenoides rupestris. Lineage (NCBI taxonomy): Eukaryota > Metazoa > Chordata > Actinopteri > Gadiformes > Macrouridae > Coryphaenoides > Coryphaenoides rupestris. Next base: position 25,260 of record PIJE02002899.1, on the reverse strand, counting down.
ACCATCACTTTGACAGGAAGAGCCACTCTCATCTCCTTTAATCTCTGAAAATCTGTTCCTGTGATGTTCAAATGTCCTCTCTGAAGAGCGAGGAACACAGCGTGAGATCCCAAACCCTGCCCACCCCACCTCTCAAGGCACAGAGCGGCCATCACAGCAGGCTGCAGCTGAGGCAAAAAAAACCTCCAATGATGGAGAGAGCAAAAATAAATACAAACAACAAACAAAAGAATACCAAGAAAAACAAATCAGATAAGAGGGGGGAGGGAGGAGGGGGGGAGGAGGGAAGGAGGAGGGGAAGAGGGAGAGGGGGAAGGGGGAGAGGGGAGGGGAGGAGAGGGGAGGGGGGGGGGAAGAGAGGGAGGGGGGGGAGAGGGGGAGGGGGGGTGGGGGGAGGGGGGGGAGGGGGGGAGGGGAGGGGGGGGGGAGGGGGAGGAGGGGAGGGAGAGGGGGGAGGGGGGGAGGGGGGGGGGAGAGGGGGGAGGGGGGGGAGGGGAGGGGAGAGGGGGAGGAGGGGGGGAGAGAGGGAGAGGGGAAGAGAGGGAGAGGGGGGAGGGAGGAGGGAGAGAGGGGGGAGGGGGGGGGAGAGGGGGGAGGGAGGGGGGAAGAGGAGGGGAGGGGAGAGGAGGGAGGGGGGAGGGAGAGGGGAGGGGGAGGGAGGGGGGGAGGAGGGGAGGGGGGAGGAGGGGGAGGGGGGGGGGGGGGGGGGGAGGGGGGAGGGGGAGAGGAGGGAGAGGGGGAGGAGAGAGGGAGGGAAAGGGAGAGAGGGGGAGGGGAGGGGGAGGAAGAGAGGGGGAGGAAGGGGGAGAAGAGAGAGGAGGGAGGGGGAGGGGGAGAAGAAGGGGGGAGAGGGGAGGAGGAGGGGAGAGGGGAAAAACAAATCAATACAACGGGTCGCCGGGACTGACGGAGATAAACACATAAACACTTGCTGCCTCTTCCTTCTCACCCTCAGCGCCTTGAAAGCCCGCTCCAGAGAAGGCATCGGTTGCAAAACGGAAATCATTATTGTGTCCGAGGAACATTCCTCCACCGCTCATAATCTACATGCAGTTCCACACCTTGAGTCTCTTCAGTGTCATGAAACGCTGGCGGCTCTTCAGCGAGCAAAAAAAAAAGTCACACAAATGGAGAGAAAAACCCGCAAGAGATCACCTCACAGGGCCCGGCGTCACTTAAGGTGCACGAGCTGCATGGGTGGATGTCGGAGGGTCATGCTAACACATGCTAACGCCATGCAGTCACAGTCTCACACATACACACACACACACACACACACACATATATATACACACACACACTCAATAACACAGTTGCAGTTGTGGGTGATGAGCAGCGGTGACAATATGTCGGCGCATGAAGCCTCCATCACGATCTTTAGCATTTACAAACAGATTAGCATGAACAGCATGAGGAGTTGCCCCCTTTTTCTCGTTCTTTTCAAATCAGTGAACATTAAAATCAGGTGCAGTATAGCACATACACATCCAACCACACACACACACACACACACACACACACACACACACACACACACACACACACACACACACACACACACACATACATACACACACACACCCAACACACACACACACACACACATACACACACACACACACACACACACACGTACATAGAGTTGACGTGTGTATATGTACGCCATGCACTAACACACTAGTTATACTGGGGGCCAGGCTGTCCACCAGTTTAGTTAACAGACTAGCGGCAAGTCGTACCACCGACCTGCGGGGACAGAAACACAAGCACAGCCAACGCTCGTTAGCAACCGCAAGTGCTGTTTTTAGATGACACGTGTGGCGTGGACTGCGTGGAATGGTGTTAGCAAAGCCGCAACGTGCTGTTCTTTAGGTATTGACACGGATGTGGGCAAATGGGGGTGTGGTGCCGTGGCGATGTTGAGGCAAAATTCTCGCGTTGGGTTACCACATAATGGAATAACAATAAATGATGAGCGTGGGTCACTCGACACTCTAATAGAAAACGGATCTATGAGTAGATGGAAACCAAGATTGGGGGAAGGCGGATTTGGGTCGAGATAGCGGGACGGAAAACACTCTGGCCACACGCACTCATGTTCCAGTCGCGCACAGTCTCATCTGTGGTGTGGCACCACTATCGTCGATATCAGTTGTCCAATATCACTGGGAATGAATAAATCACAACGTTTATACTCTCAAAACAATGTCCATGTGGAAAAAAACTTCTTGACTGGAGGATGTTGAGCTGTAAGAGGACAAAGAGGACAATTTTAGCGTTGACTTAATTTGTGAATGCTCAATTCAGCAGGTTGGATCCAGCTCCCTCCTCCTGCCGGGGGGGCTCCTGCGAGGGGGAACAGGAGCAGACATTAACGGATGTCTTCATCCCAGGAGATCTCACGGAACCCTGCGCGGTGAACCCGGTGTTGCAGAACCTCTCTCTCTCTCTCTCTCTCTCTCTCTCTCTCTCTCTCCTCTCTCTCTCCTCTCTCTCTCCTCTCCTCTCTCCTCTCTCTCTCTCTCTCTCCTCTCTCTCTCTCTCTCTCTCTCTCTCTCTCTCTCTCTCTCTCTCCTCCTCTCCTCTCTCTCTCCTCTCTCCTCTCCTCTCTCTCTCTCTCTCTCTCTCTCTCTCTCTCTCTCTCTCTCTCCCGTTCCGGGAGACGAACGGGTGTGGACACAAATGAAGTTACTTAAATAAAATTCATTAAAAGTAATTGAATTATGGGTTGACACAAATAAACGGGCGATCGAGGCCCCGGAAGGAGAATCCTCGGGGGGACAACTTTCGTTGAAGGAGAGGACAGGAGCGAACGTGGGACGTTAATGGAGTACGACGCACAGTGGAGCCCCTCGTAGGGGGCGGGGGGGGGGGGGGATCTATTTCAAGCTCCACTTCTTAGCCCATGTTAGCTAAATGAGAAAGGTAATTGAATTGTGTACAGACGTCGTCTCAGCGCGAGGTGGAGGCTAGCCCCGGGACTCTCTTCTCCTCCTCCTCCTCCTCCTCCTTACGTTCAACGCTGTGCCCTAATCAAATTCCCTTCCCGTCAACATCAGATTAATTACACCAACAAGCGTATTAGCGGTGTACAGAAGCAATAAGCCGCTCAGCGTCGCCACGTTGGTCAGATCCTACGGCCAGCGCGCCAAGATCCAGACATGAAAGCGGTAGGGAAGGGATTAATAACGGAGAATAACCGTGATATGCAGAGCGACCGATCTGACCGGAAACATCAATCCACTTTTGTGCGTGTTAGCGGCATGGGGGGAAAATAAGGGTGAAAAAAAAAGAGGTGATCCAGGCTCTGTGTTGGTTAATGGAGATTAAGCCGACAACACAACGTTATTGTACACAACTAATCCAACAATCCTGCTGCTAGCCTGCTAGCCTTTGCCTAGCTAGCTTGGCCCACAGTTCCATTCGGTTCACTTAACTATTTCACTGTTTAACTCTTTGCCATCAAATGAAAACCAAAATGTAAGAGTTGAAACAACGGTGTGAATTTAGTTTTTCTTAGGAAAACCAAGTATTTCTATTTCTGGACAACGGAGTTTTACCAGCCAAGCTAGGTAGCTGACTAGTGAGCTGACTGTGTGGACATGCGTCCGTCCGCGGCTGCTCCAGCGTTACCTGCTTCCCGTGCACCAGGATGGTGGTGAGGTGCGGCGCTATAGAGCCGGCACACTTCTCGGTAATGCCCGCCGCTTGGCGCACTGCCAGCCTAGCGTTGCCGGATTGAATGACAGTCAAGTTACCGTCTCAAGGTGCGGAAATATAGTTTGATAAAAGACCCGACAGACAGGAGAGGAAGATGAAGCAAGAATGAGAATGGTGAAGTTAAACGTGGGCCCGTGTGTGTGTGTGTGTGTGTTGTGGTGTGTGTGCGTGCGTGTGTGTGTGTGAATGTGTATGTGTTGGATGGGGGTCTGACCAAAGCTTCCTGCTTCCAGCTCTTCTGTAAACCCTCTCCAGCTCCTCCATCAGGTTCTCTGCAATCAGGTGAGAAAATGTCAGCCTCAACCTTGCCAGTACGGCGCTAGCAGTAAGCTAGCTACGTAGAAGGTTCTCCTGGAGAAGTACAAGAGGTTGTTCTCAGCCGCCTGTCAGACACTGCTCAGTATTCAGGAGGTCGCCTCAACAACAGGGGACAACAGGACGCGGGGCGGGGGGGGATTAAACAGGTTAATTAGAATCGTTATCCACGGGTTTTATCTGCAGCTCCACCCGATAGGCGGGATAACGAGACGCCCGTCTTGTTCTTATATTCCGGTTTGCGGCTCTCACCGCGTCTCGCCACCAAACAAGTTTGGATAATTTGCTCATAATAATTATCCGCAGTCTTTCGCGGTGGCTCCTCAGTCGCAATCAATGGCCAGAATGATGGAAGCTGTTCTGAAGGAGGTGTTGTGTGCTTGTGTGCGCTATGAGACGCGCGCATGTGTGTGTGTGTGTGTGTGTGTGTGTGTGTGTTGTGTGTGTGTGTGTGTGTTGTGTGGTGTGTGTGTGGTGTGTGTGTGTGTGTGTGTGTGTGTGTGTGGTGTGGTGTGTGTGTGTGTGTGCTGTGTGGTGTGGTGTGTGTGTGTGTGCGTGTGTGTGTGTGTGTGTGTGTGTCTGTGTGTGTGTGTGCTCACCGTCTCGAGCCAGCCACTCCGGTCCTTCCCTCCGGAGCAGGATGGCGGCCAGCTGGGCCTGACTGGCCAGGCAGTCGCAGTCCTGCAGTGAGGGGGGCGGCAGGCAGACCAGAGCCGTCTTAGCAGCGTTTCTAAAAGGCTTGTTCAGAAACGGACGGCTTTTCACTCCGTGTGCCTTCCTGGGATTACTGCGCGTCGGTGGATTAAACGTCGGCACGCGCTGGACTACGGTACGATCTATGGTACGCATCGGTTCAGTAATGAATGAGTAATGGAAGCGGAATGAACAACGACGTATCATAATATAAATAGAGCCTTTACACTCATAACACGCATTATGGGTCTGCTTCTTGTATGTACCAGGGCACTGGTAGTAGACTTATTGTCACTAGTCTAGTCTTATGTACCAGTTTAGAATCGTGTCCCTTCGAAACAGATCGACTGTGTGGTGATGACAACTCTGTGAAAAGGTTCTATTGAACGCTCAGAAGTCAGAAACAAATGTTACAACGGAGGAAAAGAAATCAAGCATCGACTAATCAATCCACGGTCGTAAGAGACTGCACGTGCTGCACATCCTGAGTGTCTTCTTCCTCTTCGGTGGTGGTGGTGGTGGTGGTTGCGGTGGTGGCGGTGGTGGTGGGGGCGGGTGGTGGTGGGGGAAGTGGCGGTGGTGGGAGGTGGGATGCTGGTGGGGGAGGTGGCGGTGGTGGCGGTGGGAGTAGTGGTGGGAGTAGTGATGGTGGTGGACGCGCTCACGTGGAACTTGAGCAGGATCTCGTGGGTGGGCCGCTGGCTCCACTCGCCCTCGTCCAGCTCCGGGTTCTGCGACTGCACGTCTGAGGTGGCGGGCGTGCTCGACTGGCGCTTCACCTTGGAGTGCTTGGGCTGCTCCAGCTCCTCGAAGCTCCGGAACTCCGGGATCCTGCACGGAGTCACGCACATACACATTTTTATGTAATGTTCCTGCTGTTGCCGGGAGTAGAAGTCATTATATTTGCCTTTGCGTGTGCGTGTGCGTGTGTGCGTGTGTGTGTGTGTGTGTGTGCCAATTTCAACGTGTGCGTCTTATCCAGTATTTGTCAATACTGTTGTATTGTTATATGAACAATATAATGTACTTTGACTGTATTTGGACTACTTCCTGTGAGCCCTCCTCCGATTGGCTCAGAGAGAGAGAGCAGCTTACTCTGTCTCGTTGACGCGCAGGAAGTCCAGCTGCTCCACCACCGCTCCAGAGATCAGGGTCTGGAAGATGGCGCGCGCACACACACACACACACACACACACACACACACACACACACACACACACACACACACAGTTTAATCAATTTGTTGTGTTTCCTATTTTGCTAAAGAACACGTGCTAACGGACGACCTGACACCGACCTGCAGCCTGTCGACGTGAACCTTGACCCCTCCGATGTTTCCCTTCTTGAAGGAGGCCAGCATGTCCAGGACTGGGTTAAAACGGCTCCCCCTGTTGGAGGAGTGGAGAAAGACGCAGTATTGTAAATATATTTACCGCATCCATTTTACAGCCCACGGCGTCGCTGGGTCAGATTTCGACCCATCGTTCCTCTTCATCGTTTGATCGAATACTACGCCACGACTAAAACCCTCTGCAGAATCCTGTATGTATTTATTATTTAATAAAAGACCAGTTATCCAGTTACACACACACACACACACACGTCGCCGTGCCACTCCTGTATGGTTATGTGTGTTGCGATCAATGATAAACGAATGACTATCGGGCGGCTTTCTCTGAGAGCTCATTGACTCTCGTCCCCTCGCACCGCGGTGTTGCGGCCGGGCGGCGGCTGTGTTAGCAGCTGGAACACGGGGAACACGCGCCTCGCTGGGAGAGGCTCGACGCTGCGGCAGTCAGCCTAACAGCCCCGCCTCCAGTGGTACAAACGACCGGCGTTATCTGCAGCATTATCTGCAGCCACGAGCGGGCT
>PIJE02002899.1:11160-16160 GCA_002895965.2 Coryphaenoides rupestris | reverse complement strand
AAAAAGAATCCCCTTCTGAGGACAATAAAGTAAACTCACACATTGAAATTGAGACACACATACATACACACACACACACACACACACCTACACTGAAACATGCAAATATAATTACTTTACTTGTGGCAGCAGCAGCAGCAGCAGCAGACATAAAAGCCTCTCCTTGCCGTCTTACCAGCTTCACCATCTGAGCTCACGTCTACTCGTTAATTTGCGTCGGCGGTTTGCTCTTCCTCACCAAACGGCCTCTTTAGGAAAAGCTTTTTATTTGGGAATGCACGGAGGGTACAGCTTCCAAATGCTTTCAGGCACCGCAGGACCGCACTTATTTTCCTTTGGAGGGACAGCAAATTGCCATTCCTTCCTTTTGCTTTGCTGGCGCTCGTACAAAAATGAAATAGCTTCGGCAGCGATGGACCAACAATAGCCTTTTGATATTAGCGGTAGCAGTGGACTTAGCAGACAGCGGGATGATGAAGAGTCTGTGAGCTGTTGTTGTCGTCACCCCTCCCACAAAGGTGTCGTCCGATGATACGGCCACGACCATGACCCCTCGTGACTCCAGACAGAGGAGGATAGCGAGGACAGATATATAGACGCTTTATTAGACGGCGCTTCCTCCCGACGATTGCAGCCTCCTCGCCTCCTCCTCCTCCTCCTCTCCGTCACCTTTTACCCACGACAGTCAGACAGAGTGTGGGGGGGGGGGGGGGTGATGTTACAGTGAGTTACACCACGCTAACGCCAGCCAGAGCGACACCGTAGCTCGTAACGTAGCGGCCGACAGGTGTGAGGATCAGAATCAGAATCAGCTTTATTGCCTTTCTATATTAGAAAAGTTCCAAAGTTCAAGACTATTCTAAAAGCTCTGATAGAAAGATGACTGCAAACGTTCTCACAGCAAACCCGACATAATAACGCGCTCAGAGACTGAGCCAGATCCAACCTTCTCTGCTGTAAATGAATAAAGATGCGGGGGAAGTTAGTGTTTCTTTCTGCAATGCCACCTGCTGTCCCAAAGCACTGGATCCAATGATGGATGGTAAACACAAGTGGTGACATAGATTTCTTGAAGCGCTCGGAACAAGAGCAGCACTCAAAATGTTGCTTTAGACCGAAGAAAATAGAGTCTTTCTGTCTGTCTGTCTCCATATGATTTCAGACACAGTCTCTGGACCTCCTGTCAACGTGTGTGTGCACATGTGTACAGGTTATGTAAAAGTAGTCGACATTATACTCGGTTTATGAATCTTCATCTTTGTAAATATGTACTTATATATATTATATTATATATTTACATTTAGGGCTTCTGGTAAACGCTTTTGTCTGAAGCCACTTACAATAAGTGCACTTCCTTCGAATAAGTATTTCTTTTAGTATTTTGTTTTCATCCTAGTATTTTCAACCGTTGCTTAGTTTTAGCACTTGTATTTGGAGAAGTCGTTCTGTGTTGTTGGTTGTCAGTGTTTGCTGCCTTTACACATCCTCCATCCCACTGGCCAGGTGACCCACACGCTCCCAGTGAAACAGCACCAGCAGCACCGCACGCCTCTCAACACCTCTGCACCAACCAAGCCTTCTTCCCTTCAGACAGTCGTACCGCTCCACCAGTAGGTGGTGCTGTGCTCCTCCCGAGCGCTCCCCTGTGTTTTAGAATCAAAGCGTGAAAAAAGGAGACACACCGGCAAGACACCTAAGGGACGGCTAATAAGACGGCGCGAGCATAATTAAACATCATTAAGCAAATATTGTGGATTAAAAGAAGGAAACGTATGTAAATGCTAATTGGTCGGCTAATTGCGGAGTCGCTGGCGAGGCGAATCCCGGCGAGCGGCGAGGCGAGGACTGGGGCCGCAGGAGGAGAACACTCCAAGACTTCCTGTTTCCAGAATACCAATGAGGCGACGGCAGTGGCACACCGGCAGCCAATCGGAGCGCCTCCTTCGGCCCGGCTCACGTCGGCAGAGCGAGGCGCAGACAGCGAGACGTGCCGGCTGCAAGATGCTACTGACACCTACATTCTTATATAGTGAGGGCAGTAAGTGCAGACCAGATCAGACCAGATCAGTGAAAACTTTTACATGTTTATGATTACCTTACATGTCAGAATAGATGTGTGCACTGTGCATCTGTGTGTGTGCGTGTTTATGTGTGCCTGTGTGTGTGTGTGCCTGTGTATGCGTGCATGCATTCGTGTGTGTGTGTGTGTGTGTGTGTGCCTGTGTGTGTGTGCCTGTGTATGCGTGCATGCATTCGTGTGTGTGTGTGTGTGTGTGTGTGCCTATAAGGGAGTTGAACAAACGTGCCACATGAAAGCCAACGTATACGTTTGAGAAACGTTACAGAAAACAACACAAGTTTTATCCAAAAGTTATTGCTTTCCACCTCAGAATGAATCGTTGAGGAGGCACCCAGGAGGACACCGGTGGGTTTCGGATCGCGATGAGAAGAGAGAGAAGAGAGACAATCACAACAACAACAACAACAACAAGCTCCCCCAGAAAGAGAACCCACGCTTCAGGCCAACCAACACGCCAGCGCAAACCGAAACCGAAACACCGGTGAATGGAAAACAGAGGAAGGTTCAGTTCAGGTGATCCAGCAGCAGCCTGAACACCAGCCAGAGGAAACCACGAGGTAGAGATAGAGGTAGAGATAGAGGAGGATGCAGGTGCAAAAGGATTGTTGTGTGTTTTTGCGTCCCCGACCCAAAAAGCCCCAACAACTACAACTGCTAATGAATTAATGAATCCTATTTTTGGGGGTGAGATGTGTATTGCCGGTGTGCTGAGGGCGGGGGGGGCGGGGGGGGTGGTAGCGATACGTTAGCATCCATAATTGCCGCTCGCCGCCCTGTCATCAGGCAGCAGCTGGCGGCGACGCAATTAACATCTTGCCAGGGCCAAGGGGCGAGCGAGGGGCGGGCGAACGCGGTGGCAAGTGCCGGGTAGCAGCAAGGGGAACGGATCCTGCGGAGGACGGAAGGGAGGCCGCGGTCTGCACACTGTCCGGGTTTAACATTCACACACAGCAGTCAGTCCTCTCTCTCTCTCTCTCCTCCTCTCTCTTCTCTCTCTCTCTCTCTCTCTCATCTCTCTCTCTCTCTCTCTCTCTCTCTCTCTCTCTCTCTCTCCTCTCTCTCTCATCTCTCTCTCTCTCTCTCTCTCTCTCTTCTCTCTCTCTCTCTCTCTCCTCTCTCTCTCTCTCTCTCTCTCGTCTCTCTCTCGACACCACAGCCATGCAGAGAGCTGGGGCGCAAAATCAGATGGAGAGACAGAGAGAGAGAGAGAGAACAGAGAGATAGATGGAGGCAGAGAACAGAGAGAGAGGGAGAGAGGGGAGAGAAGGAGACAGAGACAGAGACAGAGAGAGAGAGAGAGAAGAGAAGGCGAGGGGGGCGGGAGAGACAGAGAGAAGGCGGGAAGAAAGTGGGAGAGGCTGGAGTGGAGAGAGAGAGAGACAGAGAGACAGAGAGAGAGAGCTGTGGGAGAGAGGGAGAGAGGGAGAGTGATAGATAAAGAGGGAGATAAAGAGTGAAAGGTGAACCGGGAGAACGGAAGCATCGCTCCTACAGGACTCAGGAGGGTGCAGAGCTGCATGACTCCGCCGAAGGTCTCGGTCGGACCTTGAAGGTTTGCGCTGGTAAACAGTCAACAGCCCTCCACGAGGGGCAGCAAGCCCAGGTCACACATAAACGAGGTTCAAATCAGGATGGCAACAGACCAGCACGACAAAATAGAAGCCTTGCCAGCCAAGGCCGGTAAACAGGGGGCCCTTCTAACGGTGGGGCTGCAGCTTGACAAGACCGACCAACAACCACAACAACACCCAACATCAACATCAACATCACCACCCAAAGGGTTTGCATCATGTGACGAGAGGAGACAGAAAGACGGCGACTGGGAACAAAGAAATCAATCCAGTGGAACACGACATGCGGGAACATGACCGCTTACACACTCTGTGCCACGGCCGGTAAAAAAGGAACAGCCATTCACCCAGATTATCGGTGACTTGAACCATTTATCGAGACGTTCTCCTCCGCTCACTGGGATGAATGGGGAAGGACGACCAGTGTTCCATCGCGTCGATCGAGCTGGACCGCGGAACATTTCCCCCGTTGGCTAATGATCGGCTCTGGTCACTCCACAAGGTGAGCCTTGACGGGTTGCTCCTTAACGGGGCGGACGGTGGCGTGGACACGCAGGCGGATCGAGCGACGCGGGCTCCGCTTGGCCGTATTGATAGCTAGCTGCAGACGACTAATCTCGCCTGTCTGATTTGATCCTGCAGGGGGATCGCAGCCCGCCCCTCCCATCCGGACCATTCTATAGGATTTATGATTCCTGACCCTTCTTGGGTACGAGGGAAGGCTACTCCCAATGGACGAGGCCTGCCGAGGCTCTGCGCTCCGAGTTTTGAAAGAAAGACAATCAGTCATCATCCCGTCGCACGTGGAAAAGGAAAATACATCAAGTGTCTTCACAGACGTGCTGGGGAACTGTGCTGCTGTGAGAGAGCATTACCTTGACCAGCTCCTTCTGGGGCCAGATTTGAATGGGCTCCACTTGCTGGGGTGTCTGAGTCTGGATCCCATAGGTGTTGAGGAACACCTGCAATCTGCACACAGACACACACACGCACGCACACAACCACACACACACAACCACACACACACACACACACAAATCATTATTTTTACCACTAAATCATATTCTGTAACACTTTACTAAATACGACATTATTTAACAGTTGATTATCAGTTAGTAAATGCAATAACTGCATTAACTAATGTTCATTAATGGTTCATTAATGTACTGTACCTTCATTAATGAAGAAGTAGTTAGTTAACATGAACAAGGAATCAGGAAACATAAACAGTAAATTAGTAGTAAATATAGTAGAAGAACATTATTTAACAGTTGATTATCAGTTAGTAAATGCAATAACTGCATTAACTAATGTTCATTAATGGTTCATTAATGTACTGTACCTTCATA
>PIJE02002898.1:36129-48331 GCA_002895965.2 Coryphaenoides rupestris | reverse complement strand
GGCAAGACGCAGGGAGGGAGGGAGAGTGGGGAGAGGAGGAGGAGGGAGGAGGTGAGTGGAGACAGCTCGAGGGCAAGACGAGGGAGGGAAGGAAAGGGAAAGATGGAGGGAGGAGGGAAGATGGTGTGGAACATGATACCCGCAAGACGAGGAGGGAGGGGAGTGGAGAGATGGAGGGAGGGAGGAGAGATGTTTGTGTAGCGGACATGGCCAAGACGCTATGCGAGCGAGGGAGGGAGGGAGGGAGGGAGGGATGGGAGTGTGAGGGACGCTGGGTTAATAGGTGAAAGGAATGTGCCAGCGATCTCAACCACTCACTTGAAACTCTCTGGGGGAGCTTCAAATAGCGGTATGCATAGCTCTGTTAACTCTCCACCCTCCCACCCCTGGTCCAGTCAGATGCAAAGCAGGGTCTACCCACTGTTCATACAATGTCTAAGAGGCCAACAAAATGGAATTCCAAAAGGGGTTTCGCGGTACCTTCTCTCCGCCAGGTGCTTTGAAGGTAATGCAAGTTGCCTGGAGGGGAATTTTTCGTCGTACGCACAAGCGCATTCAGTACAAGCCTGGACTGCAATGTCGGACCCAACCCAGAGGAGAGCCTTTGAGATAATGGGGGGCTTGATCTGGCCCGATGGCAAAGGGTCTCCCCTCCCTCCCCCCCTCCCTCCCTCTTGCCCAACACCTCTGGTATGGTCCATACGGCTAGCCCAGACAGAGGAGGAGGCTGAAGGACACGTCCGTTGTGCGCATTACCGACCCGGCGCGATAGCGTACTCAGCGCGCGCATCTTGTTGTGCCCCACCGCTTTCAGTCCAAGAAAGGCGGCATCAGATAGCTCCGTGGTGATCGATTTATTTACCTATGGTACCTCTTCTATAGTGTGATAGAAAATTCTACAGTTTTGTATAGCTCGTCGATAATCTTTGGTATCAGTAACGGCCAAGTTAAAACTGGCTCTGATTATTAGGTTTTTATCAGGGTGGTTTTTTATTTTTTTTCTGTGACACTGACTGAGGGATGTGTGTGTGTGTTCGTTGTGTGTTGTGATGGCTCGGCTGGTGCTTGTCCGTTTGTCTGGTCCGGGGGTGGTGGAGGATGGTGGCTTGCGTATTTTTTTGCCTTTCTGTTCTCGTGGTTAGTGGAGACTAGGTGAAAGAAAGAATAATAGTGACTAAAAGTGAGGAGCACTATAGCATAAATTGGGAACTGAGCATTTCCTCTATTTACATGCCCCCACCACTCCGCGGCCACCCGCCTACCCGCTCCCCCCTCCCCCTCCTCTCAATCCATTCCTATTTCGGTCATTTCGTGGTTATTTTATCAATAGTCAGTTCAAGTAATAAATACACGTTTTTCAGGCTTCTCTACTTCCTCTCTCTTTCTCTTTCTCTCACTTCACTCCGTCCCCTCAACATCTCTCTCCCTCTCTCGCTCCTCTCACACTCACAGCACCCTCTCTAGGTGCAAAGAGAGAAGGGTTGGGAGACGCGAAGGGAAGGGAGGGAGGGAGGGAGGGAAGGAGGGGAAGGAGGGAGGGAGCGTGGGAGACGCGAGGCAAGACGAGGGAGGGAGGGAGAGATGGAGGGAGGGAGGTGAGAGTGGGAGACGCGAGGCAAGACGAGGGAGGGAGGGAGGGACAGATGGAGGGAGGGAGGGAGAGTGGGAGACATGAGGCAAGACGAGGGAGGGAGGGAGGGAGAGATGGAGGGAGGGAGGGAGAGTGGGAGACGCGAGGCAAGACGAGGGAGGGAGGGAGAGATGGAGGGAGGGAGGGAGAGATGGAGGGAGGGAGGGAGAGTGGGAGACGCGAGGCAAGACGAGGGAGGGAGGGAGGGAGAGATGGAGGGAGGGAGGGAGAGTGGGAGAGAGGAAGAGAGGAGGGAGGGAGGGAGAGATGGAGGGAGGAGGGAGAGGAGAGGAGGAGAGAGGGAGGGAGGAGAGAGGAGGGAGGGAGGGAGAGGGGAGAGAGGAGAGAGGGGGGAGGGAGGGAGGGAGGGAGGAGAGAGGGAGGAGGAGGAGAGACTCTCTCTTCTCTCTTTCAAATCTTTTTTTCGTCTGCCCTTTCAGGCGAGCTCTCTCTCTCTCTCTCTCTCTCTCTCTCTCTCGGCGGAAAGGCGTCATCCCTCCATCCTTCCTCCGCGTTTTCCCCCGTACACACACCCCGGACGAACTGCGGTGCACAAAATATGTCCCAAAGAAATTCCTCAGAGCTGCTTAATAGTGTTAGTTTTTGAAGAGTCAACACACGCGGCAAAAAAAACCAAAAAAAATCCGACCCGATTAGTCATCCGCAAATGCCACTTCAACGGCGAGCTTCGAGCGTAATCGGTTCGGTGTGGCGGAATGTATTCTTCCCTCTTCCTCCCGCTATATTTTACACCTTTTTTTTTTTCCATTTCCGCTCCCCTCTGGGAAGCGAGGTGGAAAAGAGGCTAATAAGGATCCAATATAAACACCTATTGTGTTGTAATGATTAACACAGAAAGCCTATCTATCGCACCCTTTAAATAATGCCACCGGTATGGCGGGCTGAGAGGAAATCATTCGGAGGCGGGCCATGCCTTACGGCCCCCCGAAGTTAAATCCATGCACGTATTAACCTTAACTGCTGAGGTGGGGGTAGGCGGTGGGGCGCGGGGGGGGGGGGGGGGCGGAGTGAGGGGAAAATGCAGATGCATTCAATGTGCCGACGTTGTGCCGGAGTCTCTCTCTCGGCGTTCCGGGAAATTAAACTGTTGCTTGCAGACGCTTAATATTTCCCCGCGTTTGCGGCGAAACAAGGCGACGGGAGAGAAGAAAACGATGTTGGCAGGGCAGAGCTGCACAGATCCAGCAGTAGAGATGTGGATGCTCTCCTAAATGGCAGGGAGATGAAAGGGAGAGAGACAGAGAGAGAGAGAGAGAGAGAGAGAGAGAGAGAGAGAGAGAGAGAGGCGGGGGTAAAGAGAGCATGAGGCAAAGTGCCACAGAGGCAGCCACAGGGATGGAGGGCGGGAGTGGATGGGAGTTTTATACTCCGCGTGGAATCCGAGTCTCATCGGCGAAGCGCAGAACTGTAACGACGCCAGGCTGCCCCGGGCGCCGCAGGCCTGTCTGGCGCTAACACAGACGCGCGTTTTTTACAGTTCGCTATCACTTTGCGACGACGAGGAGAATCAAATAAACGTCCTTTTTTTCCGCGAAAGATTATTTAATAAAAATGCTCCTCCAACGCGTGATTATTATTGAAATAAACAAGATTGGACACTTGTATTTGCGGACGGCCGAATTGCATAACACTTGTCCTCGGTCGATGGCAACGTTAATGCGTTTGGAGTCTTGGCGCTTTGGAAGCAATTCTATCATGTCACATTAAAGGTCTTTCCAATTTGCCACACACACACACACACACACACACACACACACACACACACACACACACACACACACACACACACACACAATACACACACACACACACACACAATACACAGATACACGCACAACACACACACACACACACAATACACACACACACACACACACACACAAAAGTAATTAAAACTAGGTTTTGAGACCCCAACAGCGAGACCCTTCTGGCAGGCGGCGGGGGGGCCCGGTGTAGATGCCCCCCCCCCTGCTCCCCTCCGCACACACCCCACGCCCCCATCCCCCCACCCCCCCACCCCCCTATACATGGTATTGACATTTGCATTGATTCCTCCTCGCCTCCATTATCACTCACACCTCCTCCACCACCATCCCCCCCCACCCCCCCCCCCCCCCACGAACGCCCCCGCCACACACACACACACACACACACACACCGTCTCTTACACCCCGGACACTTAGCAGCACATGTCACGGTGCAGCCCGGCGTTTAATTACAAGCGGCCTTTTCTTCCGCGCTGACGTGGCCACGCTGCTGTGCTCCCAACACAAGATAATGGTCCACAGATTCCTTTTGACGGAGAGACGGCCTTGACGGCAAAACAGGCTTCGGACGAACCCGTGAAATGACTTACGCTGGAATAACAAAACTTCCGCGATTACTCATCGGAATACTATCGCGTAAGTCGCATTGCCTGCATTATAGTGAGAAAATATCGCACCTAATTTTACTTGTACACTTTTTACTTATTAGGTACTATATTACTAATTGTTCAGAGGTGCTTGAGTATTTATGTTTGTCAGAATACGGTTCAGAAGAAAACTTTTCACTGTACTTTTTACAGTAGTTACTGTACTAGGTACTATTACTCATTGTTTAATCGTTGTTTAGAATTTGTTTAGAAGAATACTGCAGGAGTGAATGGGGAGTAAGCGTTCCATTGTACGTGTTACATATGGCAATAAAGAAATCTTCATACAGTATATTGACGTAACTCAACATTAATTCATTACAATGCAGGGTAGTTGTATGTCGTGGAGATGTCCATATGTGAGTCTTTTTTTTCCTTTTTTTCTTTCGTCCATTAGTAAAGTCCCCGGGCTCACTTTGTAGCGGCTTGTGTTGCTTCCGCATCCGCCCCCCCTGCTCTATCTCCCGCTCACTTTGTTGCAAGCGTCCGCCTCGTATTGACTCTGAAGCCATTAAGAGAAAGTGCAAGTCTCACTTCATCTGCCTCGAGCCTGTGAATTACACGTTGGGATGCTATACGCCGCCTATACTAAGCCGTACGCCCCACCGACGAATAATTCTGCACAGACATATAGCCTACGCACGCACACACACGTGCACACACACGCGCGTACACACACACACGTGCACACACACACACACACACACACACACACACACACACACACACAGGATGCGAGTGCATATACGTATGCAAAGCTTGTCTGTCACACACACAATTTATTTGAAAGCCATTTGAATAACGGGCTACACAGCAATACACACGCACGCACACGCACACACACACACACACACACACACACACACACGCATACCTGCACTCTCTCTCACACACACACACACGGACGCACACACTCACACACACGCGCACACACACACACAGACATGAAGACAGGAGATGAGCAAAACAAATTCTCAAGCGATTTTCTTGGAGGCACGCGAGGACATTTACAAGGGAGAGGACCATCAGTCACGGCTTATGAGGACACGGCGACAGCAAGGCGGCGAGGACGACGGGAGAGGAGGAGAGGGGAGGAGGAGAGGAGAGGAGGAGAGGGGAGGAGGAGAGGGGAGGAGGAGAGGAGAGGAGGGCGAAGGAAAGGAGGAGACACAAAGCTTCAGCACAGCGGGGGGGTGGGGGGGACACAACAAAAGTCACCCAAAGGTAAATAAGAAAGATGGAAGGAAGGAAGGAAGGAAGGAAAGGAAGGGAAAAGAGAGAGAGAGAGAGAGAGAGAGGAGAGAAGAGAGAGAGAGGGAGAGAGAGAGAGAGAGAAGAGAGAGAGAGAGGGAGAGAGGTGGGGGGGAGAGAAATAAAGAAAGAAAAAAGAGAGAGAGAGGACACAAGAGACCTTAAGGCAACAAAAATGTGGGAGAAATATGAGGACAAACGGGACAGAAACCACGGAGACGGGAGTCGGGGGGGGGGGGGGGGGGGGGTCGGGCGTCGGTCACCTGGCGCCGACAATCAGCTCGTTCTGGCCGGGGTCGAAGGTCAGCTGCGAGAAATCCACCGTGCCCTCCGCTTTAAACCTGAAGATCCAAGGCTCCATCTCTGTCAAACGGGGATCACAGGAGAGAGAGAGAGAGAGAGAGGGAGAGAGAGAGAGAGAGAGAGAGAGACAGTGATGAACGACAAGTTTATATTCATTATTTATTATGATAGCGCGGTGAGTGATTTCATACGGAGTCAGGTGATGTCAGGTGAAACCAGATCTCTCTCTCTCATGTTGTTGTTGATGTCCACTGTCATCCATTTTATTGACTCATTCTTCTCTGCTCTCCGAGAGGAAGATGAATTGGTGGAACCGATCGAGTTTAATAATACGTTTGGGGTTTTTTTCTCATTTTGTACGTTAGTAATTCTATATTATATATAACACGCATCGTATCGAAGGTAATATATTGAACAGCAGCAAACACAAAAGTAATTAGAAACTGTGATATAGCACTCTCCAGCGTTTTGCTCAATCATTTCCAATAGCCAGTTCCAATAGTCCAGTTCCTCCAGGGTTATATTTTCAATCAGCCTCACGCTGAGTAATACAATATCCATGAAGGTGTTTAAGCGTCTGAAAGCATTTTTTAGTTTTTTTGATGAATGTTTGTGTCCTTTGCATTTCGGGAATGACTCCCCCCCCGGAAGCCATCGATCGCTTCCAAGAGAAGGCTGCGGAACGCTCAATCCTTTCAGTTCCTCGTCACCTTTGTTGACTTGGCCAGAAAACTGATAAAATGACCCAACGCACAAACGTGTCGATTTGTCGTGCGACAATCGGCTGTGTCTTTGCAAACCGTGTCTGTACACAGTCTGAAGCTAATCTCCCGAAATGCAGGCGATGATTGTAAAAAGGTAAACAAGACACTAAAGCGGCTATTAAACCCGACGCCCATTTTAAGTGTCACAGGAAATAAAATAACCTGAGATATAGCGTTGGCTCTTTTTTTTTTTTACTGGTAAATTGCTTGCATTTAAATCGCACTTTCATCCAAAGCGCTTTACAGTATTGCCTCACATTCACCCATTCATACACCGACGACGGTGTCGACCATGCAAGGTAACAACCAACACGTCAGGAGCAGGTAGGGTTAGGTGGTGTCTTGCTCAGGGACACCTCCACACTTAGCTAGGAGGAGCAGGTAGGGTTAGGTGGTGTCTTGCTCAGGGACACCTCCACACTGAGCTAGGAGGGGGAGGAGCCCGGGGATCGAACCAGCGACCGTCCTGTTGCCAGACAACCGCTCTTATACCTCCTGAGCTACTGCCAGCCCACTGATGTGTTGAATACGTTTTTTTTTATGGAAACGTGTTAAAACATCCTTATTGCTGACAAACGGTGTTCAAACATCCTTCATCGTTCTCCCCGTTGTGTCTGGTAGTGTTCGCTCACGGCACAGAAGATTTAACTGAAAACTGCGGCCCCAACCAGAGACAACTTCCACCCTCCGAGGTTCTCCAACAGGAACCTCGCTTGGAAAGCTTCCAGGCCATTAGCCCTAATTGCTAATGTATCTTAGCACACACACACACACACACACACACACACACACAGATCAAGCACAAGAGTGGACCAAAGGGATGGAGATGAGAATTGCCAGACAGCTATTGACTTCTCATCACCCCCCCCCCCCCCCAGCACGCCTGTCGTCATGGCGCCCGGGCCATTAACCCCCCTGACCAATCGAATCACGGGTTGTTGGGCGGTTTTGCCGGCTCGCGCTGTGGCTAGCCCGTCTGCTGTCTGGGCTACCGGATATCGCGGCTCGCTCAAAAAGTGAGGAGGGAGCAGACATCACAGCCAGCGGAGGGGGAACCAACGCACACACACACACACACACACACACACACACACACACACACACTTGAAACTTCGAAAACGTCGAGATATCTGCTGCACTCGTCGGGTTAGCAGTCGGCCATTTCGCTCGACAGACAAACTGGTCGTACATCATCCGGCGAGTACTCAGGGTTACTTCCGACGCCGCGATAATGGAGGAAGTTACCTCCCTGCTCAGGGCCGATGGTCAACGGACTCGCAATTTACAGTCAATATACAAATCGATCGCACGGCTTACAATCAATGCTAATGGGATGATATTTTATTTATTTATTGATTTATTTTAAACAATTTCCAAATGCTTTTCACAAAGATTAAAAGTAAAAAAAAAAAAAAAACACGATATAGATCTATACATATGTATAATACACGTATAAACACACAGAATATACATTCATGGACATAAATACACACAACACGTACAACTACACAAAAACACAACGATTGGTGGCTGTCTGGGGGCGAGAATCGTCGGATGAAACGCGGTCCGGCGTTTCTTTACGACACCGCTTCGAGCGGCCAGCGGTTTTCGAGTTGCAAGGCTTTTTGAATGACGAATCGCGTGACGTTTCGGTTAAAACTATTGCTAAATCACATCGTCGATTGTTGATTGATTGTTGTGTTGTTGTTGTCTGTTGCTTGGAATTTTGAAGCAACGCACGAGAGATGGAAAAATCAGTCCAGCGTCGCCGCCTCTGTCACACCTGCGACACGGCGTCCTACATCTATAGGCCGGCGCTGCCTTGGCCGCCGCATCTCTAAAGCACATTTGTTGGATTCGACTGCAAAAAAAATAATGACTTTTGAGCGATTTCCAAAGAGAGCTGCAGACAAACAGCAGAGCAACGGGGAGGGGAGTGGAGGGAGTGGAGGGAGTGGAGGGAGGTAACTTCTGAAGAAGATCTCCCAGCTTGGTGCTAACAACCTAACCTACCCGTAGTAGCAGGGGCCTGTCTGTCTGAAATTCCCCCGCGACGCAGACACGGTCTCGTCTTGTTTACTAAATATCTTATCTCTATATCTTGTTCTTGAAGGCTTATTCACTGCACATTATTCTATTGATTTTATTCTTCTGTTGGTTGGTTTTTTTGAGCGACCTCTGGCAAAAAGAATTTCCTTTCGGGATGAATAAAGTTACTGGACTGTATATCTACAGTAATCTTATCTTATCTGAATTTAACCTTGCACCTCCTGCCTAGTACTGCATCTCTTCATCACTGGTGCTCCTGGGAATGACTGAGAAGAAGAAGAAGACGAAGACGAAGAAGAAGAAGAAGAAGAAGAAGAAGACTGGCAGCATCCAGCTTTTAGACTGCCCCCCCCCAGAGCGATCCCATTTCCATTTGCCTTGGTGCAGTTACTGTCTGGGTGGTCACGACTGACTTCTTCAAAGATTGATGCTTTCCTTGTTTGCCTTTCCCTCCTTGTTTGGCTCTCAGTGTGCGCCGGCGGAGACAGACGACGTCTCGGATTGCCGCCGCCGCCGCTTCGCTACGGGGACGCTAAAGGCCTGACGTCCTGCGCCGGTGGCGAGGAACGGCGCCGCATACAAACGCGTCACCAAACACCCGTGATTGCCGCGCGCGTCGCGTCGCAGCCGTGTTTTGCGACCGCTAGCGAATCGATGATGACACTATTCTTGGAGATTGACGGTTATTTAGACGGTGGAACGTGCTCACAGAAATGCACACGAAGCAAGATGGATGCATTCGACGTACGCATCCGCACTGACAACATATTGGTATGCCCCACAGGGCGAGAGCAACAACAAAAAGGGAGAAAAGACGGAGTAAGCGTACTAATGTAATTTATTCCAAACGGAATTCCACCAAGGCTATAGCAAACGCTTCAACGCTCCACGGTTCAAACCAGTGTTGATTTCGTGGACTAAAACGATGACGGAAAATGTCCGCCGACGACCGTTTTTTCCACGACTAAGACGAGATGTTGACGAACAAACACGTGGCGACGTACACTAATATACGGATATACACACGCGTGTACACGCCAAGCGAAGCAAACACATACAGACACACAGACACACAGTGTGCAAAAAAAGGTAAAAATAAGTTACTCGACACACACACACACACATGGAACGCATTCACACCCCAGGCGCAAATGATCAACACACACACACACACACACACACACACAACCACAACGCTTTCCCCAACATCCAAGTCCCGTCGTATTCCCCGAACACTTTTTCTGTTCTCCTCTTACAGACCAGAGAGACGGCTGTCTATCCTCTCGCTCTGTCAATCTCAAAACCACGTCGTTACTTCCCGTTCTGAAAGGCGATGGTTGACGGGGCTAAAATAAAGCAAATGACAGACACACACACAGCAGGACCACGTCGACCCCCCAGAATCAAAAAGCCGCGTTAAGACTGCAGGATGAGAATACAGCGAATCGTGGCCGCCCAGCGACTCCTCCAATGCTCTCCACTCCAATACTAGTAGGTGGTGTAAATTGGGGGTGGAGGAGAGGGTGGAGGAGGGGAGGTAAATACAGGAGGTGGTGTAAGTAAAAAAAAACACAATCTCATTCCATCTTAAGCGCAGGCTGGTCGTAACCGGGGCGAGGGAGGCGGCGGCGGCGGTGGCGGCGGCGGCGGCGGCGGCGGTGGTGCTTGCCGGCGGGGCGGCCGGTTGGACTGGAAGTGGATTCGAGGAGGTGATTTTGGCCCCCGGCAGTCGCAAAGAATGTAAAATACAAATACCAATAAAAAAAATGAGACTAAACTAAACAGCTCCTCGGCTTCGGAGCGAGGAGCCCGTAAAAGAGAAAACGGAAAAGGCACAGAGTAACCGCGGCCGTTAAGAACCTGGCAACGCACACAAAAGGCCGCTCTCCCGCGGATGTTGTCGCAAACATGTTATTTATTAAAAAACTTTTTATTTAACTCGGAGGACCAAGGCTACAATTACAGGGGATTTCTTGCTTTTTGGGTCGTGAGCGGGCTCTGGGGAATCACAAATAATTATGTATTGTCCGCTGCAGTTGAGTTACATTTCCAACGCGAATACTTTAAAGTGCATTTGTATTTTTTGAGGACTCATCACGGTGTGTGTGTGTGTGTGTGTGTGTGTGTGTGTGTGTGTGTGTGTGTGTGTGTGTGTGGGGGGGGGTGGGGGTGTGTGGGGGGGGGTGTGGGTGTGTGGTGTGGGGGGGGTGGGTGGGTGGAGGTACGCCCTCTCGCGCTTAATATATGCGGAGGAGTCAAAGATTCATGGGAATATCCGTTAAGTTGTGGAGAGACGGGATCAGTGCCAAAATAGCACGGCGGTAACATTTTGGATTCTGTGATCTATTGGCCTCGGTGGGCAGCACCAGGGAGGAAAAAAATAAAATATAAAAGTAAAAGTCAGCCCCTAAGGACCAATTAAATGCTTTTACAGAGCTGACGCACCCAGCTAGCCTTTTAAATAAGACAAGGCTGTGTGTGTGTGTGTGTGTATGTGTGTGTGTGTGTGTTTCTTGTGCTTTTGTTGAATTCTACACACTCTCTCATCATCTGTTAGCTGATCAGCGAGGACATTGCTGTTTATGTTGTTGTTGTCGTCGTCAGTTCTGTTATATAGGACGGCTTGTGAAGACGGCTTGTTTACGCCTCGGTTTCTAACCTTTACGAAGCCTCCGTTTTCAGGGGAAAAGGTGTTAAAAATATCCCACATTATGAAGTTATCCCCGAGGGACGGCGTGCAGACGTTAAAGCGACGGTACGCGCGGATACTGTCGTTTGTTTTGTCATTGTTTTCCATACGTCGTGAGTAAAAGAAATGCCGAAGTTGTAGAAGAGATTAAATGTTTTCGCTGATGACGTCTTTTAGCGCAGGCGTTTACACATTGTCTGTTGTGTGACAAATTTCACACAAAATAGCGCACAATGCAAGGCGAAGGACATAGGAGCGTACTTTCTTTTCTTTCTCTCACAATATATGAACCGAACACCACCAGCACCACCACCACCACCACCACCACCACCATCACATCACCAGCGCGGGTCAAACCCCACGAAGGTCGCTCCGTCCCCCCGGGCCGAGCCGCAGGAGGGCGCGCGGCTCATGTGGTCGTAGCGGTTAGCCTTTCTTAGCTTCCTGTAATCACCAGGCCAGGGGCGCGCAGCCTGCAAGGCCCCTAAGGCCCGGCGTCCCCATAAGGACACACGCCTTGACGGGACTTATGGTGGGGGCCATTGTGAATGTCCTTAGCGAAAGGCACAGCGCTACAGCAAATGTGTTGCACACACCGCGCACGCATCAGCACACCACACACACCACACACATGCACACACACACACACACACACACACACACACACACACACATGCACGCATACATGCACACATGGATGGCACTTTGAGGGTGCAATTGAAGAGTTGTTTGCGTGCTAGTGTGCCTGCCATGTGTGTGTGTGTGTGTGTGTGTGTGTGTGTGTGTGTGTGTGTGTGGATGTGTGTGTGTATGCATGTGTGTGTGTTGGTGTCACTCCACAGTCACCATAGTGAAAGATTTCCTATTCATCTTCCTGCCTGCACTAGACTTTTTTCATAGTTTTTTTTTCCTCTCAAAAGCCGATCACAATAAGCCCCGCCCCCTACCCCTTCGCCGCTCTCCTCCGTGTTTTCCAAACCTCTCGCTGACCTCTCCTGAAACCGCCAGCAGCCTCAGAACGTCCAACTCCGCGCTCCGCTCTCTCCGAGTTCCCAGAGTTCAAAGCACGGTCTGGAACGACC
>PIJE02002898.1:28629-31129 GCA_002895965.2 Coryphaenoides rupestris | reverse complement strand
TAACACGTGCTTTGTTTGCGGGCGATGGGCGGCCATGTTTTTTCCCGCTTTCCGTTTTTCATTCACGTGGAAAATAATCGGATGTGTACGTTTAAAAGCTGAATGGTTGAATGTTTCCACTGTATGTACGGTATATATATATATATATATATATATACATCATTGTCCGTTCTCCACATAAATTCAAAGGTTGACTTGATTCTGCACGGACGTGAATACGTTTCACAGTCTTTGGGTTCTTTGACGGACGTTCTTACTCACATGCAGCTGCTGAGCACACTTCATCCACACAGTAATGATGAACACCTGCAGCCCAGGGCCACAGCACACAACAGCTCAAGGCCAAGCTCCCTCTCTCTCTCTCTCTCTCTCTCTCTTTCTCTTTCTCTCTCCCCCTCCCCTCTCTCTGTCTCTCTGTCTGTCTGTCTGTCTCTCTCTGCCTTCTCGCCCACTCAATCTTAATTCTTTGCATATGCCTCCATTATTCATTGTGTTACATCAACTTCTCCCCTCTCTCTCTCTCTCTCTCTCTCTCTCTCTCTCTCCCCCACTCGTTTCTCCACCTTTTTCCCTTTAGTCAACCTGTCATGGTGTGTGTGTGTGTGTGTGTGTGTGTGTGTGTGTTGCCAGTTTTTTTCATTTCTTTTTTTCTTAAGAAAGGAATTTATTATCATATAAAACAATGTGTTATTCGTGCCCGGGTTAGCGTTAGCGTGCGCGTTAGCGTTAGCGTCTGCGTTCACTTAGATGAAATATGACGAGTATGTCTCAGAATGTGTCCCTAAGAATGAGCCTGTAGCAGAGACTTAGAGACTCAGGATTCGTGACGACCATTTCAGCCATCATGTCTCCATGTGTGTGTAATGTACATGTTAATGAAATGTGTGTATGTACATCTGTGTGTGTGTGTGTGTGCGTCCGTGCGTGTGTGTGTGTGTGTGTGTGTGTGTGTGTGTGTGTGTGTGTGTGTGCGTGCGTGTGTGTGTGCGTCGTAAAGGAGATCAGATAGGGGGAATGGCATTTTGTCACGCCGATTCTGGTGTGCATGCCTCAGACTTCGGTCTCCACCACACACACACACACACACACACACACACACACACACACACACACACACACACACACACACACACACTACGCACACACACGCACACACACACACACACGCACTCTCACACACACATGCCAGGCAGCAATGAAGGCACCAAAGTCGGTGAGTTACACTCTCTCCCCTGACCCTGCGGAGACCTGCAGTTCAACTCCTGTCAGCAATACCATGCATACAGACCCCTGGCTCCCCCACACACTCTCTATGTCTCTCTCTCTCTCTCTCTCTCTCTCTCTCTCACACACACACACACACACACACACACACACACACACTCTGGGCGCCCTGGTTTATGACAGCTCAGTCCACTGGTCTGACCTCTCCCACCAGACACACCAAAGTCCTTGTTTCGTGTGACAGGGAGAGACATAGAGACTGAGAAACGTCGAGAGAGGGCGAGAGAGAGACACAGAGAGAGAGAGAAAGAGAGAGAGAGAGCGAGAGACAGAGACAGAGAGACAGAGAGAATTATGCGAGAGAGAGAGAGAGAGAGAGAGAGAGAGATAGAGAGAGAGAGTGAATTATGCCTTGGATCCTAAAACCCTTTGTTTTCCTTGGTGTCTTACTGTCATACATCAAGCATTTCAAGTGCTACCTCTGCTATATCCCCCACCACCACCACCTCCACCACCAACACCAACACCACCCCCAACACCACCCCCAGCACCACCACCACCACCACCACCCCCCCCTCTGGAACGGCCACAGGGAATCGGAACGCCGTCATGTTTTACAGCGGAAACCTGCCAGGAAAACCTGCTCATGAGATGATTGAAGTTGGATGAAAAAAAAATGAAAAGCCAACAAGTTTAATGAAAACCAAACGCTGTAAATGGTTGGAGAATTCCCATGTGGATGATCTATGGAAGTGGAGGCGGGGAACAGCCAGTGTGTGTGTGTGCGCGTGTGTGTGTGTGCGCGTGTGTGTGTGCGCGCGTCTGTGTGCGCGTGTGTGTGCGCGTGTGTGTGTGTGTGTGTGTGGCCCCGTCCACAGTACAACTGCCCCTGGAATAGACATGAGCTCTGGACGAGAATACCAAGTGGGAAGCTGCTTGTAAAGTCAGAGTTTTTCGACTATTTTCCCGCTATCCTCAGCAAAAAGTTAGTGCAAAGGCAGTCATTTTCAACGGGGGTCAATACATCTCCTTGACGCAGCCAAACATCTGAGAATGCTGAACGATCACAGCACATTGTATTCCATTTCCACCACTCCCACCATCCACCACAGCACCACACACACACACACACACAGCAACACACACAACACACACACAAACACAGTAATTGCTCAATGATTGCAAGTTGCATTTAAACCCTCAATGACGTTGGACCCGTGGCATACCGTATGTGTCATGCACAGCTGTCGGGTGCAGTGACAGGAAGTAGCTTCGT
>PIJE02002898.1:8351-20851 GCA_002895965.2 Coryphaenoides rupestris | reverse complement strand
GGGGGGGGTGGGGGTGGGGGGGCCAGGCGGTCGGGGGGGGTGAGGCGGCAGTGGGGGGACAGACGTTGCCCTGTGTGTGAAATTGGTTCCTGCCAAAAGAAGTCTTTCCGTTCACAATTTCACACCGAGGTGCGACCTTCTCCATCTCCGCGGCAACGACCGAGGCCAGACAAGCCTGAGAGAGCACAGGCGATGAACTGGCGGCAGTCGCTCAGGAGGTATAAGAGCGGTTGTCTGGCAACAGGAAGGTCGCTGGTTCGATCCCCGGGGCTCCTCCCCCTCCTCCTAGCTCAGTGTGGGGTGTCCCTGAGCAAGACGCCACCTAACCCTACCTGCTCCTGACGTGTTGGTTGTTACCTTGCATGGTTGGCACCGCCGCCGTCGGTGTATGAATGGGTGAATGTGAGGCAATACTGTGAAGTGCTTTGGATAAAAGTGCAATCCAGTTACCATTTAAATCGGCATAAAAGGGTAACCCGGCCGATTCAAAGGACACACACACACACACACGCTCTCGATTTGAAGGAAGTCACGTGGGCCGTCCATGAGCCCGAGTATTTATTAAAAACCAAGCCGGCACGAATCGCGATGAATAAACACATGTGTTCAGCAGGGTTAGCTCCGTCCACAGCACGGCACACCGGTGTGCGCGGACAAGAGCCGACTTCGGTGTCCTGCGGCCGCCGGTGTTAATTGCAGCTTTCCCGCCAACACACACACGCCGTGTTGTTGTAACTCAACGTCTCGCCACTTTAGCGGCACGTAGCACAGCGTTGTACACGTGTTTACTTTCTTTACCGACACAATCTGGCAACGCGGGCAAAGCTGTAAAAGGAGGATGATGACGTCAATCTCCCTGCCTCTGAACTTTTAGGCGGAGAATTGTTGCCGGTGCAGGTGGTGACTCAAACACACACACACACGCACGCACGCACACAAACACACACAAACACACACACACACGCACGCACGCACACAAACACACACAAACACACACACACACACACACACACACACACTGACGCAGCTCTCCAAAAACAGCAGGAGGTGGAGGAGGAGGAGGAGGAGGAGGAGCAGGAGGAGCAGGAAGAGGAGGAGGAGGTGGAGGAGCAGGAAGAGGAAGAGGAGGTGGAGGAGCAGGAAGAGGAGGAGGAGGTGGAGGAGGAGGAGGTGGAGGTGGAGGAGCAGGAAGAGGAGGAGGAGGAGGAGGAAAGAAGAAGAATAATCAATCTTGCAGATGTTTTTCCTTTTTCTCTCCCCCTCTTTTTTTGTTGCTGCAGTCAACAGATAACAAGGTTGGTAATTCCCAGTCCGTACGTCCTCGTAATTATATCCACAATAAAAATCTACAATAACAACAGACGGCCCTTTTGTGTGACGCCACGCAGAAACACACACACACACACACACACACACACAACACACGGGTGGGACAGAATCCATTGGCTGTCGTGGGTTTGGCTCTCGTTCGGAGATGTGGGCAGGAGGGGCGAGTAAATTAGCTCTTGGATCCTCTGGAACCAATTAATCACTGCAGCGCATTCGTTAGTGTACACCGTGAGTGTGTGGGCAGGAGGTTGTGCATGTGACAGTGTGTGTGTGTGTGTGTGTGTGTGTGTGCATATGTGTGCGTCCGTGCGCATGTACTGTAGGTCCATACGGTATGTGCGGTGTGTGTGGTGCACGTGTGTGTGTGTGTGTGTGTGTCTCCGGACGGGAGGACCCACGACCACCAATGGAGACGCGCGGTGTAGCCCAGCCAGAGACACGTGGTAAATGTTAAATGGATTATATTTCTATCGCGCTTTTATCCAAAGTGTCAACCATGCAAGGTAACAACACAACAACACGTCAGGAGCAGTTAGGGTTCGGTGGCGTCTTGCTCAGGGACACCTCGACACTGAGCTAGGAGGGGGAGGAGCCCGAGGATCGAACCGGCAACCTTCCTGTTGCCCGACAACCGCTCTTATACCTCCTGAGCTACTACCGCCACACATGATGCTGCACGGATCTCGGTTTCTTTAAATCTTTACTTGTTTGCTTGTTTTCCCCGTGTGTGTGTGTGTGTGTGTGTGTGTGTGTATCGGTGCCTTCTGGAACCTCGCTGTATGTATTTATAAACTAACATCTTCTGTTTGTGTTTTCTTATGTATGTGGAATATTTGTCTTCTCTGTCTGCGGCAGCAGCGGGTGTAAGCCCGAGCCAACTGCTCTGGTACTCCTGATGCTGTGTCTCAGCCACACACAACCAGCCACACACACACACAACCAGCCACACACACACACACACACACACACACACACACAACCATCCACACACACACACACACACACACGTGTATCTCCATCTTTCCATCTCTCCATCCCCCTCATCCCCTCCGCCAAGCAGTCTCCCCTCTGTTTTTCTATTTGTCAATCTGTCCATCTGCGCCACTCCATTCATCTGTCTGTGGGTCTGCGTCTCGTTTTTCTTCCTCCTTTCTTTCCTGGTCGCTCTGTGATCTATCGAGCGACTTCAGAGCGAGGGCTTGTGGGGCTGGAGAGGAGAGGGGTTTAGGTTTCACAGACACACACGGCGAAGAAGAAGAGAATATGGAGGACAAGTCGGGCCTTGGCACGTACGTCCACCCCCTACAACCCCCACTTTAGGAAACATAAGAGAACACCGGGGAGACTTAGAGACACTTGTTGGAGCCGCGGTTCAGGTTTTCTATCGATTTATGCAATTAATGGATTTTTTTTTCTTTGTGTATGTGTGAAAGTGCGCCCTCTACAGGTGGTGAAGCCAATCATTTTGTGCACACCGAGTACAGACACCGTCATTGACATCAGCCTCAGCCTGAGACTCAGACTCAGCCTATGTCGCAGTCCCAGTCCCAGTCAAAAATTTGATCTGCTGCATTTTGTTTCATGTTTTGTTCATTTTGGATCTATTTTGGAGGGAACGAGGCTACGAGTCTGACAACCTGCACTGACCCGCGCTCTCCATGTGGTAAAGAAATACGAAATAGGAATATGGGGTTATAGGACAAACCTACTTTTTTTGCCACGTCAAGACTTCTCAAACCCGGTGGCACGCGGCACACAGCCAGCCTCTGGCTACGGAGGAGTGTTGTGTGTTGTGTTGTGTTGTGTTGTGTGAGGAGTCCTGGGGCCAAGACTCACACAACAGCAAAATTAACAGCCCACCGGAGTCACGCTTCTCACACATCGTTGTCTTTATCGATTAGCGTTGTGGGAGCGGCCTCTTCACTTCTGCTTTTTGTGGTTTGTAGTGTTTCACCACTGATTGACCGGACCCCACAGGCGAGCGGCGGGGACGGTGAGTGCTGGAGAAGGAAGTCGTATTATTTGTCGGTATTCAAGTATTTTATGAGGGGAGTTTATTCTATTTATTCTACGTTCAGGGATCGCGTGTCCACGCCTCGATGAAGGGCTGACAGATAATCAGTAGTTTTCCCTCGGTTGTGAAGACAAGCTAACCGCGTTCATGCATAATAATACCGAGCGAGCGTAGTCGCTCTCTCTGACTCTGACGAGTCAGAGAGAGGCGGTGGGGGGGGGGGGCGGGGTGGTGGTCGCCGCCGGCGGCGAGGCGAGAGACGATCCGCGCAGACATCGCAGGGACAGCCATCGCAGTACAAAGACTCACATATGCACACACTTACACACACACACACACACACACACACACACAGACACGCACGTACGCACGCAGACGCATCCGAGTGAGTTTGTTTACACCCAATAGGGAATAGTGGGCCTTCGAAATGAGCCTAATCAGTATATCTGTGGCGGTAAGAGGAGCCCCTGGTACCTGCAGGAGGAAACCCCACACCAACACAGGATAAACATTCTGCCTCCCATATACCGACCCCCCCCGCCCGACCCCCCCACCCGCACCCCCACCCCCACCCGACCAACCCACCCCCACCACCGACTATGAATATTTAATGTCGCTGCCACGACCTTTGTAGAAAGATGACACCGTTAATCTCAGATTTATTTTCCTGTTTTTCTTTGCGGTGAGCGTGTTCATATGCTATAGCTTTCTGCCTAATAAGGCCATTTGCATTGATCCAACCCTTTGCCTGTGTCTGTATGTGTGTGCATGTGTGTGTGTGTGTGTGTGTCTGTGTCTGTGTGTGTGTGTGTGTGTGTGTGCGTGTGTGTGTGTGTGTGTATGTGTGAGTCTTTTGGAATTCCACACATCAAACAGCCAGGGCTACCGCTAATATATTAAGCATTGCATATTATAGCCCGCTGATTGGAGTTCCGCTGGGATCGAGTAATTGCATTTTCTGCTGTGAGATTTTTAAGTTTTGGCTGGTAAACGGGGGTGGATTGTATTAGTTGTAAAATGCTGACTCGCGGCTTTGTGGAGTCGAGGCAATAAACAAATAAAACCCACAAATATCTGCACACCCGCTGTTGTTGTTGTTGTTGTCGTTGTTATTAAGATGATTATTAAGTATTAGTAGCGTACAACACACAACAAGGCGTGATGTTTCGATGTTTTCTCGTCAAGTCTTTTCCGGCGGTGCTGCAGACTGCACATCAATTAGCCGCCCGTACGGCTGAATATACATCACCATGAATTATTTAATCGGCGAGGTCGTTCTCGGAGCACCTTGCGGTGGGTTGAGTAAAAGCCAGGTTAGCTCGTCGAAAAAAAAACAAGGACGGCCCTCTTAGAGACACAAAGCCGCCGTCTCACTTTGTGCCTCTTAACGTTTTAAACGCTGAACCGCAATGGTTGTTTTCTGACCACATCGGCGTTGGAAAAACAAACGACGTGACTCGAGTCCAGTTTAAGATAAGACAAGATGAGATAGAACTTTATTAATCCCGAGGGAAATTCTTGTGCCAGAGGTTGCTCAAAATACCAACAACATGAGCATAGCAATAGAGTAATAAAATAAAATAATACATCTACAAATGTACAGTGAATAAGCCTGAGGAAAAATATCGGTAAGATATTCAGGAAGCAAAACAAGTTGGCAATGGTATTGAGAAGAAGTAAAGTAGTATTGCACATGAGGAATATTGCACATGATGATGAAAAGTAATATTGCACGGTAATATTGAGACGTAGCATTGCGCATGTTGATGAAGTTGACGATTCGCTTCACCAGTTCACCCTCGGATCCGAGCCACAATAAAACACGAGCGGAGAGCAGAGGTGAGGTTGAGTTGCGCGCGAGTGGCAGGGAACGCCTCGGTGATGGATGGCGCGAGTTAAAGTAGGTTAACTCTTGCGGCGCCGGGGGAAGGCGCCTGCTTGACTTTTTGGGGTATGGTAATTAGGTCGGGTCCCTCATCTCTCTCCTCCCGGCCTGCCGTTCCCGATGACCACGGACCGTGATGTGAAGCGCAACACCTCCGCCGTAGCGCGCACGCTCGCAAACTCCCTCGATCCCACTGCTCGATGCCCGCGGCAGTGTGTGTGTGTGGCTGTGTGTGTGTGTGACAGAGAGAGAGAGAGAGAGAGAGAGAGAGTGAGAGAGAGAGAACGTGACATGGGTACATTGTCACGCCGATGACATCACTTAACGGGTACCGCTCACTACAAAACACAAAACTTTCAACCCCTCACCCTCACCCCTTCATTATCGCACCCACCCCCACGTGCATGGGTGGGCCAACCCGGCATTACTCTGATCTCGTTAGCCAGCAACTTTTGAACACCAATGGACTGGTGTGTGTGTGTGTGTGTCTGCCTGTGTGTGTGTGTGTGTGTGTGTGTGTGTGTGTCTGCCTGTGTGCGTGTGTATGTGTCTTCCTCTGTGTGTGTGTGTGTGTGTGTGTATGTGTGTCTGTGTCCGCCTGTGTGTGTGTGTGTGTGTGTGTGTCTGTGTCTGCCTGTGTGCGTGTGTGTCTGCCTGTGTGTAAGTGTGTGTGTGTGTGTGTGTGTGTGTGTGTGTGTGTGTGTGTGTGTGTGTGTGTGTGTGTGCAGGTCGAGCGTGGCTCCGCAAATGTCAATTAGAAGGTCAAGCGAGCAGGGCCGCCAGAGGACGAGGTGCCACATTGCAGCACACAGGTGGTTAAATGAGAGTTTTGTCCTCCAATAAACCTTGTGGACTTCAACCTCCTCCTTTTTTTTTTTTTCCCCTTTTCTCCCTCTTTGTGGAAATCATGGCGGCGTGCGCTCAGCCAATCAAAGACGAGGCGGGAAATCTAATCTGAACGTAATTGGAGAAAAAAATCAAAACATCATTTGCCATTTGTCAGCGTTTGCGCAGGATTTTGCTGTTACGTGACACGCCCACCTTCAGAAAGACCTCCGTCGTCTGCCAATCAAATTCGTGTGTGTGTGTGCGCGTGTTTCCTACACACACACACACACACACACACTTCACAGGCAAGGACAAGAGAGTGAGAGGAAGGAAGGAAGGAAGGAATGGACGAAGGGAGGCAGGATGCGTCAAACGTCTGAGCAGCGAAGGGAAAAAAAGACGGGGGGAAAAAAATGGACGTCCAAGCAGTTTTTCTGCCCCCCGGTTCAATGTCCTGATTGATACTGATCCTCACACACACGCACACACACACACATACACAGGAACACACACACATGCAAGCACGCATATACACACAACCACACACACAAAGGCACACACACACACACACACACACAGGCAAACACACACACACACACACATGCATGGACACACACACACAACCACACACACACACGCACAGGCATACACACACACACACACACAGGCAAACACACACACACACACACATGCATGGACACACACACACAACCACACACACACACGCACAGGCATGCACACACACACAAACTCACAGGCACACACACATACACACATATATACATACACACACATGCATGCACACACAAAGATACACACACTCTTACACACACACAGGCACACACACACACGCACACACACGCACACACACGCACACACACTTGAAAAGAATAAAGAAGAAGAAGAAGAAGAAAAAACACATCAGAATAACTGCTGCGCTGGTGTAATGCTAACTCATCTGGACCAGGACTCATGAGAGTGGAGGTTGGGCGGTGGTGGTGGTGGTGGTGGTGGTGCTTCAGGGCTACAAGACAGTGTCTGTGTCCCGAGTACAATGAAAGCATTCCACGACGAGGATGATGATGATGATGAGCCTGTAATTGATCGAAGAGAATTTAGCTATGGGGGGGGGGGGGAGACACCGCTTTGATACCGCGTGTGTCATCAGCAAGACTTCCTCGGGGTTGAATATTTTATTTGTATTTATTTGTAAAAAGAAAAGAAAAAATTACAAAAAGCAAAGTGTGTGTGTGTGTGTGCTGTTTGTGAGGCCACGTGTGTGCGCTTATGTCTGAGTGTGTGTGTGTGTGTGTGTCTTTGTGCCGCACGTGTGTGTGTATGTGTGTGTCTGCGTTGTGTTTATATGCACTCCGGCCTGCTGATCCATTGAGAGATGTGTGTGTGTGTGTGTGTGTGTGTGTGTGTGTGCTGTTTGTGAGGCCACGTGTGTGCGCTTATGTCTGAGTGTGTGTGTGTGTGTGTGTGTGTGTGTGTGTGTGTCTCTTTTCCAAATACACACATCACGGTTATACAGCAGAACATGGGCCAGATATAGCACACGGAGGGTGTATGTGTCTCACATTCCTTCATCTAAGTGGGATGGGGGGCGGCTCTCAGTGTCTGTTTGTCAGAACACAGGTCTGTCATTGTTATGAAGACATTGCAAATAACACAGCTGTGTGGGGGAAGGCAGAGGCACTGTGTGTGTATGTGTGTGTGTGTGTGTGTGTGTATGTGTGTGTCCGTACGTGTGTTCCCGTGTGCGTGTTCCCGTGTGTGTGTGTGTGTGTGTGTGTGATATGTGGAGGCTTGCATGAGTATGTGCTTGCATGGGTATTGTGTTTTCCTCTCATTTGTATGGGTGGCGGTTATGCCTATGAGTGTGTGTGTGTGTGTGCGTGTGTGTGTGTGTGTGTGCGTGTGTGTGTGTGTGTCTAGGCCCCACCCCCACCCCCCCCTCACAGTTGATCAATGCTTAATAAGAGCTCAGGGGAATGAGCTCCAAGGACCCCAACAATGAAAGATATCCACTCTGCTATTAACCCTCTGAGCCCACTGTGGGTGTGCGTGTGCGTGCGTGCGTGTGTGTATGTGTGTGTGTATGCGTGCATGTGTGTGTGTATGTGTATACGGCAGGCACATTGTGTGCCCACTCCTAATGTTCTCCACTGTGAGTTAATGAAGCCCGAGTGCTTAGACCGACTGGGCCCCGCACTCCAACATGTACACGGAACACGCACACACACACACAGACACACACATACACACAGACAGACACACACACACACACACACACACACGCATAACCCTACCTCTTCCACATTTCATTCAGTTTTTATCACATGCAGACACCACCAGACAGAAATGGCAACAACACCAACAAATAGCTCAACAGCACACAATGGTTTACGAGGACATGGTCACGGAGATAAACAGGACCGCTCTGTCGTCGTCGCCGCCGCCGCCATTGTTGTTGTCCGACCCAACAACAACAACAACAACAACAACAACAACAACACCAACAAATAGCTCAACAGCACACAATGGTTTAAGCGGACACGGTCACGGAGATAAACGGGACCGATCTGTCGTCGTCGTCGGCGCCGCCGCCGCCGCCGTTGTTGTTGTCCGACCCAACAACAACAACTACAACAACAACAACAATACAACAACATCAATGGTGGCCGTTCCGTCGGCAAACAAAGACGTCAGGTTTTATGAGGTCTCTCACTTAATCCCCCGGCTAAAAATAAAAAAAAATACGGCACCAGCGAGGGCCCAGCTGCCCCTCACCGCGCGCCGCTCCGCTCCGTCGAGCCTTTGATGGCTCCACATATCAAAGCGCCGCGATATCACTTTCAACTCTAATACGTGAATTAGCATTCTATCTTTAGGACACTACAGTATATAGCGCTAAAGGAAACACACGAGGGAGAAAACGCCAGCGCCACGACACCACCCCCCTCATGCATATTCAAGTGTGTGTGTGCGCGTCTTTTGGCGTGCACGATACACACACACACACACACACACACACACACACACACACACACGCCACCTTATTCAATGTCAGGAGCTGTAAGATATGCTGCAACCCCCACACCGACCTACATTAGCAGCTAATTACGCCGCGCGTTCATTTAGGAAGGCGGGAACAAAAAAAATAATATTAGTATTGCGGCAGCAGAGTGTGCCGATCATAATTATAGGTTGTGGCCCCTGGTTGTTAACCCCTCCCCCGCTCCGCAACCCAACAGGAAGCTGGCTGCAGGCCCCTCAGCGTGTGTGTGTGTGTGTGTGTGTGCATGTGTGTGTGTGTGTGAGTGTGAGTGTGTGTGTGTGTGTGTGTGTGTGTGTGTGTGTGTGTGTGTGTGTGTGTGTGTGTGTGTGTGTATGTGTGTGTGTGTGTGTGTGTGTGTGTGTGTGTGTGTGCAAGCAAAGCAGCCCTGATGTCCAGCTGTGCGTGATTCTAGGCTAAAACAGATGTTCATCCCTGTGTGCATGTGTGTGCGTGTGTGTGTGTGTGTGTGTGTGTGCGTGTGTGTGTGTGTGTGTGTGTGTGTGTGTGTGTGTGTGTGTGTGTGTGTGTGTGTGCCTCTGAGTGTGCCTCTGAGTGCATGCTTTGTCAACAAGTTAAAAGGCTCTTCAAACTGACCTAAATGTATCCGCTGCTGCTAACACACCTCCTAGTCCTTGTGCATGTGTGTGTGTGTGTGTGGTGTGTGTGTGTGTGTGTGTGTGTGTGTGTGTGCGCGCCGCACGTGTGTGTATGCGTGTGTCTGCGTTGTGTTTATATGCACTCCGTCTTGCTGATCCATTGAGAGAAAAAGTGTGTTTACTTGACTCTTCCCACACTGTGATTGCGGGGGTGTGTGTGTGTATGTGGGTGTATACAGGTGTGTGGGAATTCCTGGAGGGGATAGTAGGCTCTGTGTGTGTGCACGTGTGTGTGTGTGTGTGTGTGTGTGTGTGTGTGTGTGTGTGTGTGTGTGTGTGTGGACTGGTCTACAATCATGCTGTCACATTCCCGTCTGTGGAGAATGATGTGACAGAAATGTCACCGACAGCATGGAGTTGTATTCCGTCTAGCACGACATTAAAAAGCAAACATCACCATGTATGGCGTGGATAGTAGGCTGTGTGTGTGTGTGTGTGTGTGTGTGTGTGTGTGTGTGTGTGTGTGTGTGTGTGTGTGTGTGTGTGTGTTGATGTCATTCTTAGAGGCTATACCACCGGCAGCAGCCAGCCAGCAGGCAGTGTGTGGGGAGGGAGGGTGACACACACACTGTATGAAATAAAGTATGGCACTGACCTGCTATAACAGAGGCTAACCAGGGGTGGTGGTGGGGGGACACGGGGGAGAGACAACGGGGGAGTCGAGGTTCGGGGGGTGGGGTGGTAAAAAAAAGAAATACAAAGGTAATAAAGACGGAAGGAAAGGAGACGAGAGCCATTATGGCATCATGCAGACATGCAGACACACATGGCCTCTATTCATCTTATTCTTTTAGATTTTTGTTATCTTACATATATCTTATCTTTTATATCTTTTATTTTATTTTTTCATATTGTGTACATTATTTATACTGCCTTTTTCATACTGCCTTTTATATATTTTTCATATTTCTCACCCCTGCTGGGTCTTTTTTTTTTTTACTGTAAATATTGTAAATATTCTAGACGTTCTCGTTCTGATCCCTCCAATCCAAGCAGTCTTTAGCATTCTTTTGCACATTCTGCTGCGCATCGGCACTTTTAATTTCACTGCATATCCTGAATGTGTATGTAAATAAGTTCTTGGATCTTGAATCGCATTAAGGAGAGAGAGAGAGAGAGACACACACACACACAAACACACACAGAAGAGATGGATAGGAGGAAGGGAGTGGCCAGGGGTGAAGGCCGCCTATAAAAAGGATACGAGAATACCACAGAATAACAGTGAGCCCCATACCACCACCACCGTGTATATAAAACTATGAAAACATCTCTGTCTGTAGTCATCGGTGTAATTTTCAAATGTATGTCTATGTAGGTATGCGCTCTGTGCATTTGTGTGTGTGTGTGTGTGTGTGTGTGTGACCACATGTGTGTGTCCATGCATGCCTCTGTGTGTGTGTTTGTGTGTGTGTGTGTGTGTGTGTGTGTGTGTGTGTGTGTGTGTGTGTGTGTGTGTGTGTGTGTGTGTGTGTGCTGTGTGTGTGTGTGTGTGTGTGTGTGCCTGTGTGTGTACCTATGTGTTCGCCCACATGTGTATGTGTGTGCCTCTGTCGTGTGTTACACACAACCACACACCACACACACACACACCAAACACACACACAACCACACACACACACACACCAACCACACACACACACACACACCAACCTTTCAACTGTGTTGTGTATGCATGTGTATATGCCTGTGTGTGTGTGTGTGTGTGTGTGTGCGCCTGCATGCCTGTGTGTGTGTGTGTCAGGGGAAGTGGTCCCACAGAAGTAATTGGATCGGGCCAGGAAAACAAGAGTGGGACTGGCCCCGGTCGGGCCGGGCCGGGCCGACCGGGGCGCGGTGCAGACGGGCACAGCTGGACAAGCAAGAGGCAGCTCTGGTTAAACTCAGCAGGGGGGGGGAGACCAGAGCTGCTGGGATTTGTCTCCCCCTGGCAGGTCACAGCGGCCCAGAGAGACCGCTGTGGTGGTGCTGGTGGTGCTGATGGTGCTGATGGTGCTCTGGTAAACAAACAGGCCGCAAACACCAGGTGCTCTGGAGCATTAGCAGCAGCAGCAGCAGCAGCAGCCGTCACATCAAGGCTGCATCCGCTTGTCTGTTGGTTGTTTGTCTCCTGTTGTTATGGAACACAACGATCACCCAACCAACCAGGAAGCCATGTTGGATTTGTTTTGGTTACAAATCCACACCAAAAGAGCTTTCATCGGCCACATCGGTCGAGGGAAAAGCGACCCAACAACACAAACACAAACACAACGGTTAATAATTGCAATTTGCTTTTTAGGGGGGAAATTGCTGTACGCCAAAATTTCACCGGCAATATACATTGAAGATTGAAGATGTTTTTGTCTGCGTTTAATTGGTTTTTGTATAGCGAACAAAACTGGCCATTGTGGGTTAAAGGAAACATCCCGTTGTTGGCGAAACAAACACACACACACGCACACACACACACACACACACACACACACACACACACACACAAACTCCTGCGGCGTGCACCGGTGCCACACATACACACGATGATGATACACACACACACACACACACACACACACACACACACACGAGTTTGTTCACTGTGGAGCCATTTTGTAAACACACAAAAAGTAGAAACCCCCTCGTGGAACCATAAGAACCGAGAGGGAGGAAATGTTTACTTCAGAAACCTTTCTAACGTAGAAAACAACAACGTAGAGAAAACGGAAACAAAGAAAAAGAGAAAAGTAA